>JBAIZL010000003.1:151934087-152201587 GCA_036971475.1 Prosapia bicincta | reverse complement strand
AAAACGACTTGACATTAACCTGGAACTGTTAATGAATACGCGTAGGCCTATATCGTGGCCCTATATCCACGAAAAAATCGCTGCAACCGGTGAGAATTCTTAAAGAAGTCTTGTAGACTCATTATTTCTTTGTAGAATTTAATATCTTGCTTCATACACCCTATTTGCTTCAGCAGCTCACACAGAATCTCGCTAAGGGGGGACCAAGGGCATCAACAACAGAGGGGTGCACCAACTTGGATGTAATATTCCCCCAAGTCAGTCAAGCTACTTCAATGCATACTTTGTTTTACTTTAGGGCACAATCTCAACAACAGAGAATTTTAAGGGAAATTCCTGAAGTTTTTTTATTATTCTTACATTTAAATATTAATTCAATTTTAATTTGCTGATTAACTAATGCTTCTAATAGTTCAGGCACAAATAAAACTGAAAAATGTATTAATAACGCTTATTCATTGGTCAATCTTGGCAGTTAAATTTGTATACGGAACATGCGCACTATACCTTTTCCAACGAAGGATGTCGCGTAATTTTTTTTTTAATAGGGATGGCCAGGGAGGCACAGGTCCCTTTGCCCGCCCCCTTCAGTGCGCCACTGCATTGACTATTCTTTAAACTTGAAATTTGTATTTAAATTACAAACAAACTTAATTCACTTATTTCGCCAACTTGTTTCTATTTATAGCCATTGGAATGACGTAAAATGACATTTAATTACCAAAATTTGGCCTTTGGTGTATACACAAGCTCCATATACTTCTCTCAAATGTCACAACCAAACTCCCCCCAAACGATTATTTGGTTGCCCCCAAATTATTTTTAGCAACAAGGGACTCACATGAACTATGCTTTATATCGAAATTTCTGCATCCCACTGCCCCTGTACCTACTTCTGGCGTCCATGGAGAGTAAAAACAACCATGTTCACATGATCCTTCCAGGAGTTTGAAACCATTACAACCAGATGTATTATCCTTAACAATATCGATTATTCTAAAAATTTTTCATAACCTTCTTATGAAGTAATAGTTTATTGATCATTCATCTTATGAAACGTTTTTAAAAATAATAAATTATTAATAGTGTGCACTCAGCGAGCACTGTGCTCGCTGTGTACGCTGCATTGACCTGGAAAACAAAGAAAAGTGGAAGGAGTGGAAGAATGGGGCAAATGAATGTTATTCCTTACATTTCTATTTAATTTCAAAACAATTTCTCTCATTTTTTTAAACAAATAATATTTTAATACCATATCCTCAACGTCCTGCCAAATTGCCGATAAAAAAAAGTATCCTTACCCCCCAAGGCTGGACTGGCTCAAAAACCCACCAGGTCACTTTAACTGTACATCGAATGCTTAATGTCCCTTCCCCCAAAAAACGCGACGTACGTTTCAATTTTATTATCTTCACGAGGCTAATTATCCCGTCTAAGGACGACGAAGTGGTCAGCGCATTGTGTACCTTACTGTTGTCAACTTTTAAGAATTTTTTTGAGATAAAGTAAGGCATTGAAAAAGGTCCACAATAAGCAGTTAAACCATAATAAGCAATTCCTTGTTTCTCCTTTATTTCTCTAAAGAGTGAAAATGTAAATATTAAGTATTGCTGTTCACATGTCAGCTGGCGCGCAATCGATCTATAGTAAACAAAAAAGTATCCCTTTTCAAAAACATTGGTTTTTGCAGTGCGTGTTGCATCAAACGTCATCGGTAAGAAATTGCAGCCGTTGCGGTCGTTTAGAAAACTGATATAAGTAAATTTGTTCAAAACTTTATGTAAATGATCCGATTAATATAACAAATCAAAATAATATTTATAGCGCCCTTTTGGCCTTGTCAAATCTACATTATTGTAGTATAAATACTATGCCCCATATTATAATATCTGTGGAACTGTCTTTTGCTTTCTTTACCCTTGCTCCCGCCTGTGCTCGCCCTTCGAGGTCACGCGCCTTACGCGTGACCAGCTATACTCCAAATAATCCATTAAAAATAATCTATTACAACAAAATACACAAACAAAACACTAAAAAAGTATTAGCTTTTATCTCCATTTGGTTAAATATGATCTATGTAAGATAAAATTTACTTTTTATAGTATGACATAAAACCAGGGCTATGATAGTGAAATTTTCAACTGGTTTTGTAAAATACTTTAATTAAAAAATACATTTCACTTTTAATGGCTTCATTAATTTAGTGTACTAATTTCTACAAAAATAATTTTCACAATAAAAATAGTAGTGAGCACTGCAATAAAATACGAATAATTAAACAAACCTATCGGTGCTGCATAGATTCAGTATAACACAAACTATTTGCTCGTATAATATATAACACGTTTGTAATCATTAGAAAGCTATAGAATATAAATACCGTATCGAACTTCGCCCGATCAATAAATATTAGAAAAAATACCAAACCGAACATTTTAAAAATTACTGTTTGTACGCATTTTTACAAATCTTTATTGTTTGATTTTTAATGAACGTGCTGTTGGTCTTCACGCTGTCACATTTTTTAAGATATAGGTTTTTAGCCCTAAACTATAGGAAAAACAGTGCATTAATTTGTTCTGTTTGATGTATTGAGTATAATTAACATGCAATAGAAAACATTTAATCTTAAAAAGATATCAGTTTATCCATAGATTCTATAGGAATACCCTTGTATTCCTTTAGGCTATGTAATTGATCCTGCTAACAATATAATAAACAATTAAAAGTGAAATACATCTTATTCTATTATTATTATGTTATTAGGCCTACTAATGAACTATATTATTTCCATTGCTTAGTAGGCCATTATTTGTATTATTACTAATTTTAATTTGTTTGGAAAACTATTTTTGTTTAGGCCTATTTATTTTTATATAGACCTATGTCTAAATCTTTTAGGTTATAAAATAATTTTCATTTTCTTATGTTTAGTAAAAAGGTAATTTTTAAACGAAAAATTGCCAGTCTTCACTGTAAGTTTTATTTTACCTAAAAATATGTTGTTCACTTTAATACAATATTTTTAATGAATGTTAAACTGTTGGAAATACTTGACTGTCTAGGCCTATTTATTTTTATGTAAACCTATGTATAAATCTTTTAGGTTATAAAATATTTTTTCATTTTATAATATTTAGTAACAACGTAATTTTTAAACGAAAAATTGTCAGTCTTCACTGTAAGTTTTATTTTACCTAAAAATATGTTGTTCACTTTAATACAATATTTTTAATGAATGTTAAACTGTTGGAAATACTTGACTGTCTAGGCCTATTTATTTTTATGTAAACCTATGTATAAATCTTTTAGGTTATAAAATATTTTTTCATTTTCTAATGTTTAGTAACAACGTAATTTTTAAACGAAAAATTGTCAGTCTTCACTGTAAGCACTGATCATAACTTTTATTTTACTTAAAAATATATTGTTCACTTCAATACAATAGGCCTATATTTAATGAATGTTAAACTGTTGGAAATACTTGACTGCATAACGTTCATTTTAATATCTTATTATAACTGTTTAAATTCTAAACAACTCTATTGTAACATATACTCAATTTCTGTTGATCATGAAACAAGTAAGGCACGTAGCCATTTTTAATTGAAGTAAGTCTCTCACGCTCTTATAAAAGCTATACATAACCACTTACTCATTAAATAAAACCTGTTCTAATCAAAGCGATATTTGACTTACACAATTAAACAAATATTGTCTATACGCTAAGCGTATTTTAACAGCTAGCCAATGATAGATATGTATTAAGCAGCAATTAAAAGAAAACAAAATTGTAATGCCCAGGACCAGGACAGCCGAATGTTGTATTGCGTCCACACATGGGCACGCAGCACGCAAGACCGAGTTGCAAGCGCACCACCACACCAGACTTTTCATTGATCTGCCTTCACTAAACCTCCCGCCTCCCGCAGTCCCGCTTGCCGGAGCTGTCTTATCCGTAATCAATTTTATACTAAGCCTTCGTCATGTTTTTGTGAATCAAGTACAAAATTGGATCACTTACTATTGACGAATATTATTTTCTATTCAGGTAAATAATTGTATTATAATATATTATACTAAATACTATTTCCTAATTGTAGGAATATACATTTTAATCTGGGTAATAGGTACTTACATACGTGGGTGTTATTTGCACTTGGGCCACTTCAGCAGCTATTTTCAAATTACTATTAATTATCTTTTTAATAACAGAAAATATATAAATTCGATAATTATAGCTTTAAAGTGCACTAAAAATTATAAAACTTTATTGAATAAAATACGTTTAATAGACCTACTTATCATTCTCAGTGGACATTGTACCAAATACAGTATGTTTAGCCAATGAAAACAGACTTGAAAAAGTTTTGTTAAAATTGGTTATGTAACACTCATGCTCATCGATTCCGTTACTTTGAACATTTTTGTAATTAAATGTAATCGTTGTAAACTATATACAGATTAAAATGTTCATGAGGGAAATGGTTTTCGTCTTTCCTGGTGCTGGCTTTTTACATTATGAGTAAGGGTAACGTCATTAGGCCTAACAGTAAAAGCAACAAGAATACTTGACGACAAAAGTAGGTTAGTTTTAAAAATGGTTTTCATATTGAAACATTAACTACAAAAACGTCGATAAGGCTCGGTCGAATTACTTTACGATTTTGTTTTACTGACGTTGTTCGTTGAGTTTTAAATAATGCAAGCACCAGCCCGTTTAATCAATATTCTAAATATAGTTGACAACCTACTTATCTGTAAGTTAATTAAGTAGATCAATATTTTTACCAGTCTTGTTGATAATAAAACCCATATATTAATATCGTGTGAAAGTATATACAAAATTGTCGTGCCTATGTGAATAGTAAGGAAAATCTCATAAACGTAGGCAATTATTGGAGCTCAAGTTTATGAAATGAAGAAATCTTTCTTTACTCACACAGTAAACATTTACACAGTGTAAAAGGCTTATAGGCTATTTAAAAAGAGCTACTAAACATAGCCTATACGTGAATATCTTTATACATGAATATTTAGTTATCTTGTAATAAATAAACCTTCATTTACTTTCTAAACAGTTACGGGTTGTAAGAGGATTATAGGCTGTTTCAAGAGGGATATCGGTTCTCATGTGATCCCACCCTAAAAAATTACACAGTGTTAAAGAATTATAAGCTATTTCAAGGGGGCTATATACTATCATGTAATAAATAAACCTCCATTTACTTTCTAAACAGTTACGGGTTGTAAGAGGATTATAGGCTGTTTCAAGAGGGATATCGGTTCTCATGTGATCCCCCCCTAAAAAATTACACAGTGTTAAAGAATTATAAGCTATTTCAAGGGGGCTATATACTATCATGTAATAAATAAACCTCCATTTACTTTCTAAACAGTTACGGGTTGTAAGAGGATTATAGGCTGTTTCAAGAGGGATATAGGTTCTCATGTGATCCCACCCTAAAATATTACACAGTGTTAAACAATTATAAGCTATTTCAAGAGGGCTATATACTATCATATAATAAATAAACCTCCATCTACTTTCTAAACAGTTACGAGTTGTAAGAGGATTATAGGCTGTTTCAAGAGGGATATCGGTTCTCATGTGATCCCACCCTAAAAAATTACACAGTGTTAAAGAATTATAAGCTATTTCAAGAGGGCTATATACTATCATGTAATAAATAAACCTTCATTTACTTTCTAAACAGTTACTGGTTGTAAGAGGATTATAGGCTGTTTCAAGAGGGACATAGGTTCTCATGTGATAAATAAATCTTTCTCTACTTCCACCCTAAAAATGTACACAGCGTTAAAGAATTATAAGCTATTTCAAGAGGGCTATATACTATCATGTAATAAATAAACCTTCATCTACTTTCTAAACAGTTACGGGTTGTAAGAGGATTATAGGCTGTTTCAAGAGGGACATAGGTTCTCATGTGATAAATAAATGTTTCTCTACTTCCACCCTAAAAATGTACACAGCGTTAAAGAATTATAAGCTATTTCAAGAGGGCTATATACTATCATGTAATAAATAAACCTCCATCTACTTTCTAAACAGTTACGGGTTGTAAGAGGATTATAGGCTGTTTTAAGAGGGATATAGGTTCTCATGTGATCCCACCCTAAAAAATTACACATTGTTAAAGAATTATAAGCTATTTCAAGAGGGCTATATACTATCATGTAATAAATAAAACTCCATCTACTTTCTAAACAGTTACGGATTTTTGAGGATTATAGGCTGTTTCAAGAGGGATATAGGTTCTCATGTGATAAATAAATCTTTCTCTACTTCCACCCTAACAATGTACACAGCGTTAAAGAATTATAAGCTATTTCAAGAGGGCTATATACTATCATGTAATAAATAAAACTCCATCTACTTTCTAAACAGTTACGGATTTTTGAGGATTATAGGCTGTTTCAAGAGGGACATAGGTTCTCATGTGATAAATAAATCTTTCTCTACTTCCACCCTAACAATGTACACAGCGTTAAAGAATTATAAGCTATTTCAAGAGGGCTATATACTATCATGTAATAAATAAACCTTCATCTACTTTCTAAACAGTTACGGGTTGTAAGAGGATTATAGGCTGTTTCAAGAGGGATATAGGTTCTTATGCTATAAATAACATTTCTCTATTCCCACTCTAAAAATAATTACAGTATAAAAGACAAATAGGTTTTTTTTTAGAAGGCCGTATGTAGACTATCAGTTTATAAGTAAATATTTTTTCACCACCACATTAGGCCTTTACATCGCGAAAAAGGATTATAGGGTATTTCAAGAGAGCTATAGCCTATCATGGTACAAGTAAATCATTCTCTACTCTCCAAATAAAACTTTATGCAGTGTAAAAGAATTATAGGTTCTTTCAAGAGGGCTGTAGTCTATCATGGTAATTAATCTTTCTCAACCCCCACCCTAATATTTTATGCACTGATAAAGGATTATAGGATGTTTCAAGAAGGCTATAGCATATCATGATATATAAAAATCTTTTTCTGTTTCTACTTTACTTTTAAAATGTATGCTGTTTAAACGGATTATAAGCTATTTCAATAGGACAATAGGCTATCTTTCTTGTCAAATAAATCTTTTCCTACTCCCAAACAACAAACAATATGCTATGTAAAAGGATTACGGGATATTTCAAGTAGGCTATAGCTTATCACTGTACAAATCAATCATTTTCTACTGTTACCATACAACTATATGCACTAAAAAAGGATTATAAGCTATTTTAAGAGTGTTATAGTTTATTTATTATGTTGTAATAAAAGTTTTCTCTACTCCTATCCTAAATCTTTATGCAGTGTAAAGGAATTATAGGGTATTTCAAGAGGTGTCATGATACAATTAAATCTTTCTTTACTCCCACCATAAAAATGTATGCAGTGTAAAGAGATAATAGGAATTTTTAAGAAGTCTGTAGTCTATGATGTTGGAAATTAATCTTTATAAACTCCCATTCTTAACTTTTATGTACTATTAAAAGATTATAGGATATTTTGAAAGGTCTATAGAATATCATGGTATATATATATATATATATATCGTTTTCTACTCCTACTTTTAGAGGTATTTCAATAGGACAATAGTCAATCATGTAGTAAACAAATCCTCCTCTACTGCCATCCTAAAACTTTATGCAGTGTAATAAGATTATAGGATATTTGAAGAAATCTTATAGCCTATCATAGTACAAATAAATCTTCTTTACTCCCACCCTAAAACTTTATGCAGTGTAAAAGGGTTGTATACTTTTTCAAGAGCTATAGGTTATCAAGTTATAAATGAATAATTCTATAATCTTACCCTAAAATCAACGCAGTATAAAAGTCTTATAGGCTTTTTCTAGAGAGCTATAGACTATCATAATATAAATAAATTTTTCTCCACCCTACCCTAAATATTTCCGTACTGTAATGGGATAGTTGACTATATCAAGGGGACTATAGCCTAACATGTCATAAATAAGTTCCTATCTACTTCTAAAAATTTACGGAGTAGAGAAGGTTATTGACTATAAGCTATCATGTTATAAATAGTTCTTTTTCTATCCCCACCCTAAAAGTTTCCGCAGTGTAAAAGGAATATATGCTATTTCAAAATGTCTATAAAATGGCTGACACATTATAAATAAATCTTTCTAATTTAAATGATATGCAGTGTTAAATACTGTAGCTATAGTTTATTTAAAGATATATGATATCATGTTGTAAATAAATTTATATCTACTGCCCCCCTCTAAACGTAAGCAATGTAAGAGTGTGAAGGATATTTGAAGAGGAATATAGACTTATAGGCTGCTTCACCTCTATGATATTCCAAAAAATGTTAATTGAAAATAAACTATAAAATTAATGTAAGGCTGTGTGTATACATATATAAAGTTACACAAATACAAGCTTACACCCACACACACACACACACACACACACACACACACACACACACCCTACATAAACATACACACACACACACACACACACACACCCTACATAAACATACACACACACACACACCCTACATAAACATACACACACACACACACACACCCTACATAAACATACACACACACACACACACACACACACACACACACACACACACACACACACACACACACACATTCACACGCACACATTCACACATACACACACACACACACACACACAGACACACACACACAAACACCGCACACACACACACACACACACACACACACACACACACACACACACACACACACACACACACACACACACACACACACACACACACACACACACACACACACACACACACACATTCACACTCACACGAGCGTCAAGTTCGTGCTTGTCGATTTATCACAATATTTCGACTAAAAACGTTATGGACAACAAAGAACACTACTTTCACGTCATCAATTATTTTTGTATACATATGGAATTACGACAATTGTTGATTTTTCGTAGTTGAATCTTATACAACATTAAAGTTTTGCAAAAATACTACATGAAACTAGAAATCAAGTAATAAATAAACTGCCAACGTTGTCGGAATCACTCGAATACTCAATTTGTTTCTTGTTATATTAGTGTAATATTTTATATATGGATTGTACAGAGGATAGGTAGGGACAAGTTCAGTGTACAAAATTCTGAGGACAATTTCTTCATAGTTGTAGAGTTGTAATTAATTTACGGTATTAGATTTTTCCTTACTTTTTAGACAGGTGTAAAGTGGTAATGTAATAAAATATTAGTAATAAATAATTTAAAAAACTCATCACAATTAAATATTTGAAATCATATTCAACCATTGTCTTATATTAAAAAACGATTTTAACCAGTTATGCTGCAAAAAGCAGTATGAAAACAGTCTTTAAAAATCAGAGACTGCCAACGGCTTGCTTATTTCGAAGCTCGACTTTGTTTCAGCTCTACAGTAACTCTGAGTTGAGATCTACTTAAGGCGAGTAGTTCTTTGCCCAGCAAGTCTCTCGAGTAACCCCACAGTACCTTGAATTTGTTGCACCCAAAAGTCCCATTCCATTCTTCCCTGCACAACCTTTCTATATGTGTCGTGATCCTCTTGCTCCCCTCCTGAGGCGACATTCCCACTGTCCTCAGCAACAGTCCTTGAGTTATACACCTTTCTTTTGCTAAGGCAACTGCTCTCTCATTTCCTATCCAGCCAGAATGCCTTAAAATCCAGGTTAGTTTGAGCGAATTATACTTACCCAGCTTTGCTAGTGAAGTTATAGTCCCAACCACCAGCTTAGAGCTGGCACTAGCCTTACCTAAAGCCTTAAGAGCTACCTGACTCTCCGAGGAAATCCAGATGGCCTTGCCCTTCTTGTCAGACCATATTATTTCCTCAGGGGATAGTTTGATCACGAGCACCTTCGCCTGGAAAACAGAGTTGTAATCTTCCAGGCGAAGACAGAATCTGTCTTGGTGTCTCGGTTCACTAAAGCCGACTCCCACTCCTTCCTTCATCTTGGACCCATATGTGAATCAGATTTCATCATGTTTCCCATCCCTCTCTTTCAGGAATATGGATTTTTGATTCCTTTTTACTCTTAAAAGAGACAGTATCTTATCTGAGGTTTTAGCCAAAGCTCCTTCAGTGCATCACCAAATAGCTGTTTATGTCGTTTGCTATTTGTGTTCCCAAGCCTGGTACAACTTAGCCGGTATGTAGTTTACATTTCCTCCATCCTTATTCGAAGACCCAAGGATGGAAAATCCAGCATAACCCTAATAGCCGCACATAGTGTGCTCCTCCTCCTGGCTGTTATGCCTCTAAGGAAGAACCCTTGTACCCTGCCGTTCTTCTGTACCCTGTTCCACCAGACGATTGAGGCAAAGACTCACCTCGGCACCACGATGGCAGAATAAATCCAGCTCATCTCATCCCTATCGCTCCTCTGCATTGCCAGAACGTAGCTATGAGTGTTTGCACGTATCCTCCAAGTGCTCACGCAAGAGTACTTTTCTGTTCAGGATAACTCCCAGATAGGGATTTAGCGCTCTCAACATAGCTTATTATCAATATCCATCATCCCCAGCGATTTAGTTTCATATCGCCTAGGGAAGATGAGTGCCACGGTTTTTCTCCTTGGATGCGTAGTGCTTTTCCCCTGCAACATGCTTCTGTTACCTTGAGTTCCTCTTGAAACAGATCTCTAAGGACCTCTTCAAATGGTCCCTTGACAAGGATATCGCTATATCATCCGCATATCGTACCACCTTAACTCCCATTCCACTGATAGTCCTTAATAGGCCGTCCAAAACGAGGTTCCACAGCAGAGGGGATAATACCACACCCTGCAGGCAGCCCTCCGAGACCATTTCACTTACTGTACATCCCATCTAGGATGCAGTACCTATTCGGTTTTCCAAGGAGCTCCTAATTCAATTTATAATTCCGTGATCCTTTGCGGCTCTCCTGATGACCAACCAAGAGGTGCTATTATACGCCCCCTCATCATCAAGAAAAGCCTCAATACATATTCTCTTTTTGTTGATCTGAACCTCAATTAAGTCTACAACCGACAACAACGCAGTTTCCAGTCTGGTAAGCGGATAGTGCGTCTGCAGCCCTTCTTTCAAATAATGGTCCACCAGTCTATCCAGTGTCTTTAACAAGAACGGTGTAAGGTTGATAGCTCTAAAGTCCATTACCTCTGTATAACCTTTCCTCCCCAGTTTGGCGATAAAGATAATTTTCGTTTTGAGCCACTGGGCAACACAGCCCCTGAGTAATCCCGTCAGTGGCCATATAATTCCCTCCAAGCAATGCTATAGTAATTCTGTAGTAATGCTGGAGTAATATTGTCCAATCCACTCGCTTTAAAAGGCTCAAAAGACAGAATTGCCCCGCTCACCTATTGTGCTGAGATCACCTGCCCAGCTATATTCCAGTTCGCAATTGGCAAAGTATGGCGGAGATTGTGAGCCTCATTCTCCACCTGTCTAATGACAGGAAAACTGTTCCTCATCAGCAAACTCAGGGTTTCATATGGGGTGTCATTTAAGTTACCATCAATCAAACGTAGGGTTTTCCGTTGGTACATCTCCTAACTCCTTAAACAGTCTTGCAGTGTCACTCAGGGGGCTAGTCTCTGAGCACCACTTTTCCCATGAAACAAGTTTAACCGCTTATGGGATTTTTATAGAGACTCTGGCTGTCTTTATATGCTTGGCAGGTCTCCACGTATTCTTCGTCCTTGCTCTATTAAAGAGCCGTCTAGTCTCCTTCCTTCTTAACTCTAACTCTCAGTTCCACATAAGCTTACCGCGTCCAGTGTTTATTTACGAGAGAGGGCAATTTTCCTCGAAGGTTTCCACGAGTTTTTCACGAGTTGGAAATTGCAGTCCTAATGAGAGCCTCAGTATTTTCCAGATCGTTTGGTGTACCATACTTACCACGGAAGTCAGACATCCGCCTCCTCACCGAGCACTTGAAACCTTCCCAGTTTGTTCTTCTCGGGTTTCTAAGCTACACCACATGGGGGACAACTCCCCTCATCGTACCAGTAATAATCCTGTGATCTGACATGGAAGGCTCATCCGAAGCCTTTCAGTCATGCACCCATTTTACCACATGTCTATTACAGAAGGTGATATCTAGTACCTCCTTTCTGTTTGATGTGACAATTGTTTGTTCAGCATCTGTGTTTAAAACCACAAGGTTTTCATCAATCAGGAGTTTCTCGCCACGCTCATTGGTGTCTGTGCTGCCCCACACCTCATTATGAGCATTGGCATCACAGCCCACCAAGATTCCTAGAATTCTCTCCCTGCAGTACCTAACTAATTTACGTAATTCTGAAGGGGCGATTCTCTATTATGGGCACAGTAAGTGAAATCCACGTAAGTAACTCCCTGCTTCGACTTACCTCACTCTTACCTCGAATTGTAACCACAGCGAGGTCTCTGGTTGAGAATTCTTGAATCAGCGTGGCTTCTAGTCCCCTGACTATATTACATGCCCTTTGACCCTCATGTTCAACACTTGCATAAGTGCAGCCGGCTGCGGCCAGACCTATTATACGGTTCTTGGACCAGCGCTAGCGCTGGTAATGTGTGCCTCACATTTAAGCACGAGGCGCTATTACTGTGGTACTAGTTAATCTGCAAAATCATTGCTCGAGGGTCAGCCATATCCTACTGACGCCTACACCTTCTCTTGATTCTCCTCCTCACTCTTCTCTTCCGGGTCCTTAGAAGTCCATCTATCCAGACCTATCCATCCATCTAGAAGTGACCTATCCAGACCCCAAGACGGCCTTCCTATCTCTTGCCTTGAGAAGCCTAGCTAATGCCTCATTCAATGATAGGCAGAGGAGGCTTGCAGGTCCCCGCTCAATGCACTGTAGGATCTTCTACTTCGAAGTGTCAAGTTTCGGGTTATGCATCTCCATGAGCTTGACCAAATGGGTGGTCTCCCTTTTTGGCGGTAGTAACAGTACCGTCGCTTTCACCCTCTTGATCAGTTAATCAAACACGACTAGCCTTGCCTGAGCCCTTTCCTCGAGCTTAACTGACGGTAGAATTTCTCGCAGCCATTTGCCGATTCTTCCTCAGCACAAACGAACACTGCAACTCCATCCCTCAAGTAGGTGCCCCTGAACTGTGGAACAATACCTTCACTAAGAAAAGCCGTCATCTCCATCCCCACGCCTACACCACCCCTAAAAGTCATCCCCAAAGGTAGGTAGGTTGGCAGAGACCTCCGAAAAAAAGCCCTTTCGACCCAACAGGCCTAGACCCTAGTCTATTCCTCTTGGCCTCCAACTTTGGAGTAGGATCAGAAGTACTCCTTTCCTTCCTTTCCGTCTCTTCCCCATGCCTTATTGAAGTCCCACCAGATCCACCGGCTGCCAGGATAACAGGGCGGGCTCTAGACTCAGCCTCAGCCAGCCTCAGCCAACTCTTTCCACTTCATGGACAGGTGTTTCTTCAAAGAAGGGGATGGCGGAAGTCCTCTGCCTTCCACCTCCGGTTTCTTTGCTTTCTCATTGTAGGCCTGTCAGAGAGCTCTCCTCTTTTGTGCCACACCCATCCCTAATGTTTCCTTCGTAACTGGTTTTCCATCTGCCTCCACGAGAGTTGAAGCCACATTCATTAGGGCAGATCTGCCGGTTCTAAGCCCTGATAAGTTTAAGTGTTTATATTAATTTCTTCTTCCATATTTATTCTTACGAGCAGTTAGGGAAGAAAGGTCCGCCGTCACAGAGCCCCGCTTACGGGTTAAGGCGACTTAAATACTCAGGGTGGCGCCCGGTGCTCCCGAGGCACCGTTAACGACCTTTTTTTATAATATAAAACCAAAAAATTATTTCGTAAAACACTTGAAATATAGTAGTGGAATTTAGTGTAAAAATAGCTATGTAAACGTGTCTCAAGAAACGTAACATGTCTATTTTCATTTAGCCTCATTTTAACAATAGAAAACCCTGAAAATAATTGCATAAAACACTTGAAATATAGTGGTAAAATTTAGTGTTAAAACAAGCTATGTAAAGTGGATCAAGAAACTAACATTTCTATCTTAATTTAGCCTCTTTTTATAATAGAAAACCAAAATATTATTGCGTAAAACACTTGAAATATAATAGTGGAATTTAGTGTAAAAAAGCTTTGTAAACGTGTCTCAAGAAACTAAACAATATATTTTCATTTAGCCGTTCTTTAATAACAAAAACGAAATTAATTTTTTGAAACACTTGAAATATAACAATGCATTTAGTGTGAAAACAAACCATGTAAACATGGTTCAAGGATCTAAGCAATATATTTTCATTTAGCTTTTCTTTAACAATACAAAACCAGAAAATAATACGTGGTCAAACTTGTAGACGTTACCAGTACCTTTAGTGTGACACAAGCCCTTTAAACGTGTTTGAAGACATTCAAAATGATTTCCATTTTGCCTGTCTGAAACAAAGAAAAATAATAATTATAACACGACAATAGTTATGTGAAACATTCGTAGACACTATTTGCGAATTTAGTGTTTTAACATTGCCCTGTAAACGTGTCTGAAGAAACTCAACATTTCTTGCTGTTAATGGATTATACATCTTGAGGTTTTTATAGAAATTACGCTTGTTTGTCTTATCTTGGCAAAAAAAACATGAAAACCCATAGCCCATAAAAACGGATACAAACACACATTGTTAGAAAACATAATGCGCAAAAACAACGTACACATAACACAACAAAAAACAATAACACAAAAATATATAACACTTACATATTACTACAACACATCGCGAAAAATAGCTTCGCGCAAAAACAACGTACACAACACAACAAAAAACAATAACACACAAACACAAAAATATATAACACTTACATATTACTACAACACATCGCGAAAAATAGCTTCCGCGTTCCGCAAACTTAAATACAAAGTAGCATTCACAACATCCAACACAATTAAAAAACACCTACACAGTTCAATAACACACCAGCATAAACACGACAGATCAGGCGTATACAAGATTACATGCAGCAAGTATCCCAGCTTTTACATAGGCCAAACAGGGAGGTCATTTACCACAAGATACGAAGTACACGTAAAACAGATAAGAAAGACACAACCCACATCAAATTTCGCCATACACATACAAAACACATTACACTCACAGACTGACATAGACACCAGTCTAAAAATCCTACATTACATCAATAATAGCAAAAAACTCAACACAGTAGAAAACTACGAGATATACAAACACCATAAATACTATCCACAACACATTCTATATGACAAAACACTCCCAATCAAGTACTATATTTGAGCACATAATTAACAACCACTCTATGAACAATAACACACCACAGAACAGAAATACACCACAGACTCACACCAACGCAACACACCTGAGCAACAGTCTTGTCAGCAACTCACAGCATTGAATAATGTACTGACCTAGCCCGAAACGCGTCTGATGAATAAATCAGTAAGTAGTGGTTTTTTGCCAAGATAATACAAAAAAGTGTAATTTTAACATTTCTATTTTTATTAAGCCTTTCATTAACAAAACAGCCAAAAATACCCACCTGAAAGTGTTGAAGAAATATTTAATGAACTTAGTGTGAAAACAAGCCCTGCAATCGTGCAGGAAGGAGCTCAACATTTCTAATTAGAGTTAGCCGTTCGTTAACATCTCGAAAATATTTACGTAAAGCACCTAAAGGAATTAGCTGTGCAATTAGTATGAATATAGGCCCTGAAAACGTGTCTCAAGAAACTGAATATGCATTTTTTTCATTTAGCCTTTCCTTAACGAAAAAACTACAATAAATACGTAAAACTCTTGTATAAATTATTAGTGCACATAGAGTAAAAAAACCTTGTAAACCTTGTACTTATACTTTTAATAATCCTTTTTTTAGCAATAATAAAGCAAAAAATTATTACCTAAAACACTTGTAGAAAGTAGTAGTGCATTTAGTGAAAAAACCCCGTAAACGTGTCTTAAGAAACAAAACATTTCTATTTTGATTTAAACTTTCTTTAACTATGAAAAACCTGAAGAAGCATTACGTTTAACACTTGTGTATTAGAACACATAAAAACATACACAAAACTCAAAAGCGTCATACTCATACGCGTTTCAATGACAAATTCATCATCGTCAGTGAATATTACTACAACAAACTCTAACTTACAACTCCAAGTTTGTAGTAGTAGTAACACTCATTGACGATGATGACTTTGTTATTGAAACGCGTATGAGTCAATAAATGATTAATTTGTGAGTTTGATGTATGCTTTTATTTGTTTTAACATAACCCCACTAACTAAGCTCAAAGAATAGCTGTACTTGTATATTAATATATGAACATTAACCCTTGCTACACATATTTAAATATCCTTGATGTAAATTTCGCTAATACAGTTAGCATCATCAGAAGATTACAAATATACTCCTACAAATATATAAGGTTTGAGTATATTTGTAACCTTCTGATGATGGTAAGAGTGTTAGCGAAGTGTACATCAAGGGTATTTAAATATGTGTAGCAATGGTTAATGTTGCTCATTTATTATAATTACGCTACTGTGCTCTGTATAAACTTGTACTTGTATATTAGTTATGCATCTAGTGTGAAATCATGCTCTGTAAACGTGCCTTAAAGAAACTGAACATGTATATTTTCATTTAGTTTTTTTAACACTAGAAAATCCGAAATAATCACGAGAATGACTTAAATATAGCAGTACAGTTTATAACAATGTTAAAAAAGGCCATGTAAACGTGTCTCACGAAACTAAACATTTATTACACTTGATTGTATTATCTTTGCACGAAAACCACTACTTACTGATTTATTCAGCTGACTCGTTTCGGGCTAGGTCAGCGCATTTTTCAATGCTGTGAATTACTGACAAGACTTGCTCAGGTGTATTGTGTTGGTATGAGTCTGTGGTGTATTTCTGTTCTGTGGTGTGATATTGTTCATAAAGTAGCTGTTAAATATGTGCTCAAATATATTATTTGATTGTGAGTGTGTTTTGTTGTTTAGAATGTATTGTGGATAATATTTATAGATCTCAGTTTTCTACTGTGTTAGGTTTTTGCTTTTATTGATGTAATGTAGGACTTCTAGATTGGTGTCTATGTCAGTCAGTATGTGTAGTGTGTTTTGTATGTGTATGGCGAAATTTGATGTGGGTTGTGTCTTTTTAAACTGTTTTACGTGTTCTTCGTATCTTTTGGTAAATGTCCTCCCTGTTTGTCCTATGTAAAAGCTGGGATAGTTGTTGCGTGTAATCTTGTATACGCCTGCACAGTCGTGTTTATCCTGGTGTGTGTTCGAACTGTGTGTTTTCTAATTGTGTTGGATATTGTTATTGCTACTTTGTATTTAAGTTTGCGGAACGCGGAAGCTATTTTTTGTGATGTATTGTTGTGATATGTAAGGGTTATATATTTTCGTGTTTGTGTGTTATTGTTTTTTGTTGTATTACGGGTACGGTGTTTTTTGCGCATTGTGTTGTCTATCATGTTTTTATCCGTTTTTTTGGGCTATGCGTTTTATTGTGTTTAGTTCGTTTATATTGTCCTCATTGCTCATGAACATGTTATAACACTTCTGTTACACTTATGTTAAACACGACAGGGCAGGCGTATACAAGATTACATGCAACAACTGTCCCAGTTTTAACATAGGACGAACAAGGAGAACGTTTACCACAAGATACAACGAATACGTAAAACAGATAAGAATGACACAACCCACATCAAATTTTTACATACACATACAAAACACATTACACTCACAGACTTACATAGACACCAATCTAAAAATACTACTTTACATCAGTAAAAGGAAATAACTTAACACATTAGAAAACTATATACAAACGCCTTAAATACTACCCACAACACATTCTAAATGACAAAAAAACTCACAATCAAATACTATATTTGAGGAAAACATAAACAACTACTCTATGAACAATAACACACCATAGAACAGAAATACACCACAGAATAACACCAACACATAACACCTGAGCAACAGTCTTGTCAGTAATTCACTGAATTAAATAATGCGCAGACCTAACGCGAAAAGCATCTGCTGAATAATTCATAGGTAATTTTTATTAGCCAAGATAATACAAACAAGTGTAATTTATATAAAAACCTCAAAATGTACAACACATAAACTGCAAGGTTTAAACATTTATATTTTCATTTAGTCTTTCTTTACCACCTATCATCCTAAAATAAATACTTGATATATATATATATATATATATATATATATATATATATATATATTAGTGCATTTAATGGATAATCAAGCCGTGTAAACGTGCATTAAGGACCTAAACATATATACTTCCAATTTATCTTTCTTTAACACCACACATCCTACAATAAATACATGAAATATATTCGTGCATTTAATAGTTAATCAAGCATTGTAAATGTGTCTCACGGAACTAAACATTAATAATAACACTTAGTTTATCTTTGACGACACAATAAATAAAATAAATATTTGAAATATATTCGTGCATTTAATAGTTAATCAAGCATTGTAAATGTGACTCACGGAACTAAACATTAATAATAACACTTAGTTTATCTTTGACGACACAATTAATAAAATAAATATTTGAAATATATTCGTGCATTTAATGGTTAATAAAGTATTGTAAATGTGTCTCACGGAACTAAACATTAATAATAACACTTAGTTTATCTTTAACGACACAATTAATAAAATAAATTTTTGAAATATATTCGTGCATTTAGTAGTTAATCAAGCATTGTAAATGTGTCTCACGGAACTAAACATTAATAATAACACATAGTTTATCTTTGACGACACAATTAATAAAATAAATATTTGAAATATATTCGTGCATTTAATGGTTAATAAAGTATTGTAAATGTGTCTCACGGAACTAAACATTAATAATAACACTTAGTTTATCTTTGACGACACAATTAATAAAATAAATTTTTGAAATATATTCGTGCATTTAGTAGTTAATCAAGCATTGTAAATGTGTCTCACGGAACTAAACATTAATAATAACACTTAGTTTATCTTTGACGACACAATAAATAAAATAAATATTTGAAATATATTCGTGCATTTAATAGTTAATCAAGCATTGTAAATGTGTCTCACGGAACTAAACATTAATAATAACACTTAGTTTATCTTTGACGACACAATAAATAAAATAAATATTTGAAATATATTCGTGCATTTAATAGTTAATCAAGCATTGTAAATGTGTCTCACGGAACTAAACATTAATAATAACACTTAGTTTATCTTTGACGACACAATTAATAAAATAAATATTTGAAATATATTCGTGCATTTAATGGTTAATAAAGTATTGTAAATGTGTCTCACGGAACTAAACATTAATAATAACACTTAGTTTATCTTTAACGACACAATTAATAAAATAAATTTTTGAAATATATTCGTGCATTTAGTAGTTAATCAAGCATTGTAAATGTGTCTCACGGAACTAAACATTAATAATAACACATAGTTTATCTTTGACGACACAATTAATAAAATAAATTTTTGAAATATATTCGTGCATTTAGTAGTTAATCAAGCATTGTAAATGTGTCTCACGGAACTAAACATTAATAATAACACATAGTTTATCTTTGACGACACAATTAATAAAATAAATATTTGAAATATATTCGTGCATTTAATGGTTAATAAAGTATTGTAAATGTGTCTCACGGAACTAAACATTAATAATAACACTTAGTTTATCTTTGACGACACAATTAATAAAATAAATTTTTGAAATATATTCGTGCATTTAGTAGTTAATCAAGCATTGTAAATGTGTCTCACGGAACTAAACATTAATAATAACACTTAGTTTATCTTTGACGACACAATTAATAAAATAAATTTTTGAAATATATTCGTGCATTTAGTAGTTAATCAAGCATTGTAAATGTGTCTCACAGAACTAAACATTAATAATAACACTTAGTTTATCTTTGACGACACAATTAATAAAATAAATATTTGAAATATATTCGTGCATTTAATGGTTAATAAAGTATTGTAAATGTGTCTCACGGAACTAAACATTAATAATAACACATAGTTTATCTTTGACGACACTATTATTAAAATAAATATTTGAAATATATTCGTGCATTTAATGGTTAATAAAGTATTGTAAATGTGTCTCACGGAACTAAACATTAATAATAACACTTAGTTTATCTTTAACGACACAATTAATAAAATAAATATTTGAAATATATTAGTGCATTTAATAGTTAATCAAGCATTGTAAATGTGTCTCACTGAACTAAACATTAATAATAACACTTAGTTTATCTTTGACGACACAATTAATAAAATAAATTTTTGAAATATATTCGTGCATTTAGTAGTTAATCAAGCATTGTAAATGTGTCTCACGGAACTAAACATTAATAATAACACTTAGTTTATCTTTGACGACACAATTAATAAAATAAATTTTTGAAATATATTCGTGCATTTAGTAGTTAATCAAGCATTGTAAATGTGTCTCACGGAACTAAACATTAATAATAACACTTAGTTTATCTTTAACGACACAATTAATAAAATAAATATTTGAAATATATTCGTGCATTTAATAGTTAATCAAGCATTGTAAATGTGTCTCACGGAACTAAACATTAATAATAACACTTAGTTTATCTTTGACGACACAATTAATAAATTAAATATTTGAAATATATTCGTGCATTTAGTAGTTAATCAAGCATTGTAAATTTGTCTCACGGAACTAAACATTAATAATAACACTTAGTTTATCTTTGACGACACAATTAATAAAATAAATATTTGAAATATATTCGTGCATTTAATGGTTAATAAAGTATTGTAAATGTGTCTCACGGAACTAAACATTAATAATAACACATAGTTTATCTTTGACGACACAATTAATAAAATAAATTTTTGAAATATATTCGTGCATTTAGTAGTTAATCAAGCATTGTAAATGTGTCTCACGGAACTAAACATTAATAATAACACTTAGTTTATCTTTGAAGACACAATTAATAAAATAAATTTTTGAAATATATTCGTGCATTTAGTAGTTAATCAAGCATTGTAAATGTGTCTCACGGAACTAAACATTAATAATAACACTTAGTTTATCTTTGACGACACAATTAATAAAATAAATTTTTGAAATATATTCGTGCATTTAGTAGTTAATCAAGCATTGTAAATGTGTCTCACGGAACTAAACATTAATAATAACACTTAGTTTATCTTTGACGACACAATTAATAAAATAAATATTTGAAATATATTCGTGCATTTAATGGTTAATAAAGTATTGTAAATGTGTCTCACGGAACTAAACATTAATAATAACACATAGTTTATCTTTGAAGACACAATTATTAAAATAAATATTTGAAATATATTCGTGTATTTAATGGTTAATAAAGTATTGTAAATGTGTCTCACGGAACTAAACATTAATAATAACACTTAGTTTATCTTTAACGACACAATTAATAAAATAAATATTTGAAATATATTAGTGCATTTAATAGTTAATCAAGCATTGTAAATGTGTCTCACTGAACTAAACATTAATAATAACACTTAGTTTATCTTTGACGACACAATTAATAAAATAAATTTTTGAAATATATTCGTGCATTTAGTAGTTAATCAAGCATTGTAAATGTGTCTCACGGAACTAAACATTAATAATAACACTTAGTTTATCTTTGACGACACAATTAATAAAATAAATTTTTGAAATATATTCGTGCATTTAGTAGTTAATCAAGCATTGTAAATGTGTCTCACGGAACTAAACATTAATAATAACACTTAGTTTATCTTTGACGACACAATTAATAAAATAAATTTTTGAAATATATTCGTGCATTTAGTAGTTAATCAAGCATTGTAAATGTGTCTCACGGAACTAAACATTAATAATAACACTTAGTTTATCTTTGACGACACAATTAATAAAATAAATATTTGAAATATATTCGTGCATTTAATGGTTAATAAAGTATTGTAAATGTGTCTCACGGAACTAAACATTAATAATAACACATAGTTTATCTTTGACGACACAATTATTAAAATAAATATTTGAAATATATTCGTGCATTTAATGGTTAATAAAGTATTGTAAATGTGTCTCACGGAACTAAACATTAATAATAACACTTAGTTTATCTTTAACGACACAATTAATAAAATAAATATTTGAAATATATTAGTGCATTTAATAGTTAATCAAGCATTGTAAATGTGTCTCACGGAACTAAACATTAATAATAACACTTAGTTTATCTTTGACGACACAATTAATAAAATAAATATTTGAAATATATTCGTGCATTTAATAGTTAATCAAGCATTGTAAATGTGTCTCACGGAACTAAACATTAATAATAACACTTAGTTTATCTTTAACGACACAATTAATAAAATAATTATTTGAAATATATTCGTGCATTTAATAGTTAATCAAGCATTATAAATGTGTCTCACGGAACTAGACATTAATAATAACACTTAGTTTATCTATATCATATATATATATATATATATATATATATGTTAGTGCATATAATGGGTAAACAAGCCGTGTAAACGTGTATCAAAGACCTAAACATATATATATATATATATATATATATATATTTATATATTTATATATATATATATAAATATAAATATATATATATATATATATATATATATATATATATATATATATATATATATATATATTTCCATTTAGTGTTTCTTAGAAACTACTCATCCTTAAAAAAATACTTGATATATGTATTGCATTTAATGGTTAATCAAGCCGTGTAAACGTGTCTCTAGGACCTAAACATATATATATATTTCTATTTAGTCTTTCTTAGACCCTACACATCCTAAAAGAAAAATACTTGATAGATAATAGTGCATTTAATGGTTAAACAAGCCCTGTAAACGTGTCTCAAAGACCGAAAGATATATATCTGCATTTAGTCGTTCTTAAACACCACACATCCTAAAATAAATATTTCATATATGTTAGTGTATTTTATGGTTAATCAAGCCGTGTAAACGTGCCTTAAGGACCTAAACATATATACTTCCAATTACTCTTTCTTTGACACCACACATGCTAAAATAAATACTTCATATATATTAGTGCATTTAATAGTTAATCAAGCATTGTAAATGTGTCTCACAGACCGAAAGATATATATCTGCATTTAGTCGTTCTTAAACACCACACATCCTAAAACAAATATTTCTTATATGTTAGTGTATTTTATGGTTAATCAAGCCGTGTAAACGTGCCTTAAGGACCTAAACATATATACTTCCAATTACTCTTTCTTTGACACCACACATGCTAAAATAAATACTTCATGTATATTAGTGCATTTAATAGTTAATCAAGCATTGTAAATGTGTCTCACAGACCGAAAGATATATATCTGCATCTAGTCGTTCTTAAACACCACACATCCTAAAATAAATATTTCTTATATGTTAGTGTATTTTATGGTTAATCAAGCCGTGTAAACGTGCCTCAAGGATCTAAACATATATATTTTCATTTTGACGTTCTTTAACAACACATATCCTAAAATATATAAGTGATATATATTAGTGCATTTAATGGTTAATCAAGCCGTGAAAACGGGTCTCACGGAATTAAAAATTAATATTTTCATTTTTGTTCTTTTTTTAACAACACACATCCTAAAATATATATTTGACATATATTAGTGCATTTAATGGATTATCAAGCCATGTAAACGTGTGGCATGGAACTCAACACTTATCAGTTCTTCAACAACACATATACTAAAATAAATAAGTGATATATATTAGTGCATTTAATGGTTGATCAAGCCGTGAAAACGTGCCTCATGGATCTAAATATATATATTGTCAATTAGTCTTTCTTTAACACCTCACATCCTAAAATATATAAGTGATATATATTAGTGCATTTAATGGATAATCAAGCCGTGAAAACGTGCCTCAAGGATCTAAACATATATATTTTCATTTTGACGTTCTTTAACAACACATATCCTAAAATATATAAGTGATATATATTAGTGCATTTAATGGGTAATCAAGCCGTGAAAACGTGCCTCAAGGATCTAAACATATATATTTTCATTTTGACGTTCTTTAACAACACATATCCTAAAATATATAAGTGATATATATTAGTGCATTTAATGGGTAATCAAGCCGTGAAAACGTGCCTCAAGGATCTAAACATATATATTTTTATTTAGACTTTCTTTAACATCACACATCCTAAAATAAATAGGTGATATATATTAGTGCATTTAATGGTTGATCAAGCCGTGAAAACGTGCCTCATGGATCTAAATATATATATTGTCAATTAGTCTTTCTTTAACACCTCACATCCTAAAATATATAAGTGATATATATTAGTGCAATTAATGGATAATCAAGCCGTGAAAACGTGCCTCAAGGATCTAAACATATATATTTTCATTTTGACGTTCTTTAACAACACATTAACTAAAATATATAAGTGATATATATTAGTGCATTTAATGGGTAATCAAGCCGTGAAAACGTGCCTCAAGGATCTAAACATATATATTTTCATTTTGACGTTCTTTAACAACACATATCCTAAAATATATAAGTGATATATATTAGTGCATTTAATGGGTAATCAAGCCGTGAAAACGTGCCTCAAGGATCTAAACATATACATTTTCATTTTGACGTTCTTTAACAACACATATCCTAAAGTATATAAGTGATATATATTAGTGCATTTAATGGTCAATCAAGCCGTGAAAACGTGCCTCAAGGATCTAAACATTTACATTTTCATTTAGTTTTTCTTTACCACCTCACATCCTAAAATAAATAAGTGATATATATTAGTGTATTTAATGGTCATTCAAGCCGTGAAAACGTGCCTCAAGGATCTAAACATATACATTTTCATTTTGACGTTCTTTAACAACACATATCCTAAAGTATATAAGTGATATATATTAGTGCATTTAATGGTCAATCAAGCCGTGAAAACGTGCCTCAAGGATCTAAACATTTACATTTTCATTTAGTTTTTCTTTACCACCTCACATCCTAAAATAAATAAGTGATATATATTAGTGTATTTAATGGTCATTCAAGCCGTGAAAACGTGCCTCAAGGATCTAAACATATATCTTTTCATTTATACTTTCTTTAACATCTCACATCCTAAAATAAATAAGTGATATATATTAGTGCATTTAATAGTTAATCAAGAGGTAAAAACATGTCTCAAGGATCTAAACATTTACATTTTCATTGAGTCTTTCTTTACCACCTCACATCCTAAAATAAATAAGTGATATATATATTAGTGCAATTAGTGGTTAATCAAGCCGTGAAAACGTGCCTCAAGGATCTAAACATATATATTTTCATTTAGACTTTCTTTAACATCTCACATCCTAAAATAAATAAGTGATATATATTAGTGCATTTAATGGTCAATCAAGCCGTGGAAACGTGCCTCAAGGATCTAAACAAATATATTTTCATTTAAACTTTCTTTAACATCTCACATCCTAATATAAATAAGTGATATATATTAGTGGATTTAGTGGTTATTCAAGCCGAGAAAACGTACTTCAAGGATCTAAACATATATATTTTCATTTAGACTTTCTTTAACATCTCACATCCTAAAATAAATAAGTGATATATATTAGTGCATTTAATGGTTAATCAAGCCGTGAAAACGTGCCTCAAGGATCTAAACATATATATTTTCATTTAGACTTTCTTTAACATCTCACATCCTAAAATAAATAAGTGATATATATTAGTGCATTTAAAGGTTAATCAAGCCGTAAAAACGTGTCTCACGGAGCTAAACATTTATATTTTCATTTTTGTCGTTCTTTAACAAAACATATCCTAAAAGATTTTTTTAACATATTATATTAGTGCATTTAATGGTTAATCAAGTCATGTAAATCAATCTAAAAGACCTAATATTATATATTTATATTTAGTCCTTCATTAACGGCACACATCCTGAAATAAATACTTGATATATACGTGCATTTAATGTTTAATCAAGCCTTGTAAACGTGTCTACGTAACAAAGCATTTATATTTTCATTTTTGTCGCTCTTTACCAACACATATCCTAAAATAAATACGTGATATATATTAGTGCATTTAATGGTTAATCAAGGCGTGAAAACGTGCCTCAAGGATCTAAACATATATATTTTTATTTAGACTTTCTTTAACATCTCACATCCTAAAATAAATAAGTGATATATATTAGTGCATTTAATAGTTAATCAAGCCGTAAAAACGTGTCTCAAGGATCTAAACATTTACATTTTCATTGAGTCTTTCTTTACCACCTCACATCCTAAAATAAATAAGTGATATATATTAGTGCATTTAATGGTCAATCAAGCCGTGGAAACGTGCCTCAAGGATCTAAACATATATATTTTCATTTAAACTTTCTTTAACATCTCACATCCTAAAATAAATAAGTGATATATATTAGTGCATTTAGTGGTTAATCAAGCCGAGAAAACGTACTTCAAGGATCTAAACATATATGTTTTCATTTAGACTTTCTTTAACATCTCACATCCTAAAATAAATAAGTGATATATATATATATTAGTACATTTAATAGTTAATCAAGCCGTAAAAACGTACTTCAAGGATCTAAACATATATATTTTCATTTAGACTTTCTTTACCACCTCATATCCTAAAATAAATAAGTGATATATATTAGTGCATTTAGTGGTTAATCAAGCCGAGAAAACGTACTTCAAGGATCTAAACATATATATTTTCATTTAGACTTTCTTTAACAACTCACATCCTAAAATAAATAAGTGATATATATTAGTGCATTTAATGGTCAATCAAGCCGTGAAAACGTACTTCAAGGATCTAAACATATATATTTTCATTTAGACTTTCTTTAACACCTCACATCATAAAATAAATAAGTGATATATATTAGTGCATTTAATGGTCAATCAAGCCGTGAAAACGTGCCTCAAGGATATAAACATATATATTTTCATTTAGACTTTCATTTAGACAAAACATATCCTAAAAGATTTTTTTAACATATTATATTAGTGCATTTAATGGTTAATCAAGTCATGTAAATCAATCTAAAAGACCTAATATTATATATTTATATTTAGTCCTTCATTAACGGCACACATCCTGAAATAAATACTTGATATATACGTGCATTTAATGTTTAATCAAGCCTTGAAAACGTGTCTACGGAACTAAGCATTTATATTTTCATTTTTGTCGCTTTTTACCAACACATATCCTAAAATAAATACGTGATATATATTAGTTCATTTAATGGTTAATCAAGGCGTGAAAACGTGCCTCATGGAACTAAAGATTTCAATTTCTATTTTTGTCGATCTTTAATAACACTCATCCTAAAATAAATACTTAACATATATTAGTGTATTTAATAAAAAATGAAGCCATGTAAACGGGCCTGAAAGTCCTAAACATATATATATATATATATATATATATATATATATATATATATATATATATATATATATATATCCATTTAGTTCTTCATTAACGACACACATCCTGAAATAAATACTTGATATATATTAGTGCATTTATTGGTTAATCTAGCCGTGCAAACGTGTCTCACGAAACTAAACATTTATATTTTCATTTTTTTCGTTCTTCAACGACACACATCCTAAAATAAATACTTGATATATATTAGTGCATTTAATAATTAAGCCATGTAAACGTGCCCCACGGAACTAAACATTTATATTTTCGTTTTTGTAGTTCTTTTACAACACATATCTTAAAATAAATACTTGATATAAATTAGTGCATTTATTGGTTAATCTAGCCGTGAAATCGTGTCTCACGAAACTAAACATTTATATTTTCATTTTTGTCTTTGTTTAACAACAAATATCTTTAATAAATACTTGATATATATTAGTGCATTTAATGGTTAACCGAGATGTGAAAACATGTCTCACGAAACTAAACATTTATATTTTCTTTTTTGTCGTTCTTTAACACCACACATACTTAAATAAATATTTGACATATTTTAGTGCATTTGATAATTAGTCAAGCTTTGTAAGGCTTTCCCACGGACCTAAACATTTTTGTCGTTCTTTAACGACACTCATTCTAAAATAAATACTCAACTTATATTAGTGTATTTAATGAATAATGAAGTACATGAAGTACATTTAATGAATAATGAAGTAAACGGGCCTGAAAGACTTAAACCTTTATATTTATATTTCGTCCTTCATTAACGACACACATCCTGAAATAAATACTTGATATATATATATATATATATGCTGATACGTATTCCTTCACGGATGGAAAAGTATGATGAAATGTTACTATCTGGAGTACATCCGTTCATTCTGCTGTCCATAAGTTCCGACGTTTCGCTATAATCTCATCCAGCATTGACGAGGAGAATGCTGGATGAGATTCTAGCGAAACGTCGGAACTGCGAATTTATGGACAGTAGAATGAACGGATGTAATCCAGATAGTAACATTTCATCATATATATATATATATATATATATATATATATATATATATAAATATATATATATATATATATATATATATATATATATATATATATATATATATATATATACATATATTATTGCAATTAATGGTTAGTCAAGCCGTGAAAACGTGTCTCACGGAACTAAACATTTATATGTTCTTTTTTGTCGTTCTTTTACAACACATATCCTGAAATAAATACTTGATATAAATTAGTGCATTTATTGGTTAATCTAGCCGTGAAATCGTGTCTCACGAAACTAAACATTTATATTTTCGTTTTTGTAGTTCTTTTACAACGCATATCCTAAAATAAATACTTGATATAAATTAGTGCACTTATTGGTTATTCTAGCCGTGAAATCGTGTCTCACGAAACTAAACATTTATATATTCGTTTTTGTAGTTCTTTTACAACGCATATCCTAAAATAAATACTTGATATAAATTAGTGCATTTATTGGTTAATCTAGCCGTGAAATCGTGCCTCACGAAACTAAACATTTATATTTTCGTTTTTGTAGTTCTTTTACAACGCATATCCTAAAATAAATACTTGATATAAATTAGTGCATTTATTGGTTAATCTAGCCGTGAAATCGTGTCTCACGAAACTAAACATTTATATTTTCATTTTTGTCGTTCTTTAACAACACATATCCTAAAATAAATACTTGATACATATTAGTGCATTTAATGGTTAATCAAGTAATGTAAATGTGCCTAAAAGACCTAAACTTATTTATTTATATTTAGTCCTTCATTAACGACACACATCCTAAAATAAATACTAGATATATATTAGTGCATTTAATGGTTAATCAAGCCGTGAAAACGTGCCTCATGAGCTAAACATATATATTGTCATTTAGTATTTCAATAAACCTTACATCCTAATATAAATACTTCACATATATTAGTGCATTTAATAATTAAGCCATGTAAACGTGTCTCACGGAACTAAACATTTATATTTTCATTTTTGTCGTTCTTTAACAACACATATCCTAAAATAAATACTTGATATATATTAGTGCATTTAATGGTTAATCAAGCCGTGAAAACGTGTCTCACGGAACTAAACATTTATATGTTCATTTTTATCGTTTTTTAACAACACATATCCTAAAATAAATAAGTGATAAAGTTAGTGCTTTTAATGGTTAATCAAGCCGTGAAATCGTGCCTCATGAGCTAAACATTTATATTTTCGTTTTTGTAGTTCTTTTACAACGCATATCCTAAAATAAATACCAGATATAAATTAGTGCATTTATTGGTTAATCTAGCCGTGAAATCGTGTCTCACGAAACTAAACATTTATATTTTCATTTTTTCGTTCTTTAACAACACACATCCTAAAATAAATACTTGATATATATTAGTGCATTTAATGGTTAATCAAGCCGTGAAAACGTGTCTCACGGAGCTAGACATTTATATTTTCATTTTTGTCGTTCTTTTACAACACATATCCTAAAATAAATACTTGATATATATAAATGCATTTAATTTAATCAAGCCGTGAAAACGTGTCTCACAGAACTAAACATTTATATTTTCATTTTTGTCGTTCTTTAACACCACACATACTTAAATAAATATTTGACATATTTTAGTGCATTTGATAATTAGTCAAGCTTTGTAAGGCTTTCCCACGGACCTAAACATTTTTGTCGTTCTTTAACGACACTCATTCTAAAATAAATACTCAACATATATTAGTGTATTTAATGAATAATGAAGTACATGAAGTACATTTAATGAATAATGAAGTAAACGGGCCTGAAAGACTTAAACCTATATATTTATATTTCGTCCTTCATTAACGACACACATCCTGAAATAAATACTTGATATATATATATATATATATATATATATATATATATATATATATATATGCTGATACGTATTCCTTCACGGATGGAAAAGTATGATGAAATGCTACTACCTGGAGTACATCCGTTCATTCTGCTGTCCATAAATTCGCAGTTCCGACGTTTCGCTATAATCTCATCCAGCATTGACGAGGTGAATGCTGGATGAGATTCTAGCGAAACGTCGGAACTGCGAATTTATGGACACCAGAATGAACGGATGTAATCCAGATAGTAACATTTCATCATATATATATATATATATATATATATATATATATATATATATATATATATATAAATATATATATATATATATATATATATATATATATATATATATATATACATATATTATTGCAATTAATGGTTAGTCAAGCCGTGAAAACGTGTATCACGGAACTAAACATTTATATTTTCTTTTTTGTCGTTCTTTTACAACACATATCCTAAAATAAATACTTGATATAAATTAGTGCATTTATTGGTTAATCTAGCCGTGAAATCGTGTCTCACGAAACTAAACAGTTATATTTTCGTTTTTGTAGTTCTTTTACAAAGCATATCCTAAAATAAATACTTGATATAAATTAGTGCATTTATTGGTTAATCTAGCCGTGAAATCGTGTCTCTCGAAACTAAACATTTATATTTTCGTTTTTGTATTTCTTTTACAACACATATCCTAAAATAAATACTTGATATAAATTAGTGCATTTATTGGTTAATCTAGCCGTGAAATCGTGCCTCACGAAACTAAACATTTATATTTTCGTTTTTGTAGTTCTTTTACAACACATATCCTAAAATAAATACTTGATATAAATTAGTGCATTTATTGGTTAATCTAGCCGTGAAATCGTGCCTCACGAAACTAAACATTTATATTTTCGTTTTTGTAGTTCTTTTACAACACATATCCTAAAATAAATACTTGATATAAATTAGTGCATTTATTGGTTAATCTAGCCGTGAAATCGTGCCTCACGAAACTAAACATTTATATTTTCGTTTTTGTAGTTCTTTTACAACACATATCCTAAAATAAATACTTGATATAAATTAGTGCATTTATTGGTTAATCTAGCCGTGAAATCGTGCCTCACGAAACTAAACATTTATATTTTCGTTTTTGTAGTTCTTTTGCAACACATATCCTAAAATAAATACTTGATATAAATTAGTGCATTTATTGGTTAATCTAGCCGTGAAATCGTGCCTCACGAAACTAAACATTTATATTTTCGTTTTTGTAGTTCTTTTACAACGCATATCCTAAAATAAATACTTGATATAAATTAGTGCATTTATTGGTTAATCTAACCGTGTAATCGTGTCTCACGAAACTAAACATTTATATTTTCGTTTTTGTAGTTCTTTTGCAACGCATATCCTAAAATAAATACTTGATATAAATTAGTGCATTTATTGGTTAATCTAGCCGTGAAATCGTGTCTCACGAAACTAAACATTTATATTTTCATTTTTTCGTTCTTTAACAACACACATCTTAAAATAAATACTTGATATATATATTAGTGCATTTAATGGGTAATCCAGATGTGAAAACGTTTCTCACGGAACTAAACATTTATATTTTCGTTTTTGTAGCTCTTTTACAACACATATCCTAAAATATATACTTGATATATATTAGTGCATTTAATGGTTAATCTAGCCGTGAAAACGTGTCTCACGGAGCTAAACATTTATATTTTCATTTTTGTCGTTTTTTAACAACACATACCCTAAAATAAATAAGTGATATATATATTAGTGCATTTAATGGTTAATCGAGGCGTGAAAACGTGTCTCACGGAACTAAACATTTATATTTTCAGTTTTGTCGTTTTTTAACAACACACATCCTAAAAAAAATATTTGACATATATTAGTGCATTTAATGGTTAATCAAGTAATTTAAATGTGCCTAAAAGACCTAAACTTATTTATTTATATTTAGTCCTTCATTAACGACACACATCCTAAAATAAATACTTGATATATATTAGTGCATTTAATGGTTAATCGAGGCGTGAAAACGTGTCTCACGGGACTAAACATTTATATTTTCATTTTTGTAGTTCTTTTACAACACATACCTTAAAATAAATACTTGATATATATATAAATGCATTTAATTTAATAAAGCCGTGGAAAAGTGTCTCACGGAACTAAAAATTAATATTTTCGTTTTTGCCGTTCTTTAACAACACATATCCTAAAATAAATACTTGATATATATCAGTGCATTTAATGGTTAATCAAGCCGTATAAACGTGTCTCACGGGACTAAACATTTATATTTTCATTTTTGTCGTTCTTTAACAACACATATCCTAAAATAAATACTTGATATATATTAGTGCATTTAATGGTTAATCAAGTAATGTAAATGTGCCTAAAAGACCTAAACTTATTTATTTATATTTAGTCCTTCATTAACGACACACATCCTAAAATAAATACTTGATATATATATATATATATATATATATATATATATATATATATATATATATATATATATATATTATTGCAGTTAATGGTTAATCAAGCCGTGAAAACGTGTCTCACGGAGCTAAACATTTATATTTTCATTTTTGTCGTTTTTTAACAACAGATATCGTAAAATAAATAAGTGATATATATTAGTGCTTTTAATGGTTAATCAAGCCGTGAAAACGTGCCTCATGAGCTAAACATATATATTGTCATTTAGTATTTCATTAAACCTTACATCCTAATATAAATACTTCACATATATTAGTGCATTTAATAATTAAGCCATGTAAACGTGTCTCACGGAACTAAACATTTATATTTTCATTTTTGTCGTTCTTTAACAACACATATCCTAAAATAAATATTTGATATATATTAGTGCATTTAATGGTTAATCAAGTAATGTAAATGTGCCTAAAAGACCTAAACTTATTTATTTATATTTAGTCCTTCATTAACGACACACATCCTAAAATAAATACTTGATATATATATATATATATATATATATATATATATATATATATATATTATTGCAGTTAATGTTTAATCAAGCCGTGAAAACGTGTCTCACGGAGCTAAACATTTATATTTTCATTTTTGTCGTTTTTTAACAACACATATCGTAAAATAAATAAGTGATATATATTAGTGCTTTTAATGGTTAATCAAGCCGTGAAAACGTGCCTCATGAGCTAAACATATATATTGTCATTTAGTATTTCAATAAACCTTACATCCTAATATAAATACTTCACATATATTAGTGCATTTAATAATTAAGCCATGTAAACGTGTCTCACGGAACTAAACATTTATATTTTCATTTTTGTCGTTCTTTAACAACACATTTCCTAAAATAAATACTTGATATATATTAGTGCATTTAATGGTTAATCAAGCCGTGAAAATGTGTCTCACGGAACTAAACATTTATATCTTCATTTTTGTCGTTTTTTAACAACACATATCCTAAAATAAATAAGTGATAAAATTAGTGCTTTTAATGGTTAATCAAGCCGTGAAAACGTGCCTCATGAGCTACACATATATATTGTCATTTAGTATTTCATTAAACCTTACAGCCTAATATAAATACTTCACATATATTAGTGCATTTAATAATTAAGCCATGTAAACGTGTCTCGGAAAACTAAACATTTATATTTTCGTTTTTGTAGTTCTTTTACAACACATATCCTAAAATAAATACTTGATATAAATTAGTGCATTTATTGGTTAATCTAGCCGTGAAATCGTGTCTCACGAAACTAAACATTTATATTTTCGTTTTTGTAGTTCTTTTACAACGCATATCCTAAAATAAATACTTGATATAAATTAGTGCATTTATTGGTTAATCTAGCCGTGAAATCGTGTCTCACGAAACTAAACATTTATATTTTCATTTTTTCGTTCTTTAACAACACACATCCTAAAATAAATACTTGATATATATTAGTGCATTTAATGGTTAATCAAGCCGTGAAAACGTGTCTCACGGAGCTAAACATTTATATTTTCATTTTTGTCGGTCTTTTACAACACATATCCTAAAATAAATACTTGATATATATAAATGCATTTAATTTAATAAAGCCGTGGAAACGTGTCTCACGGAACAAAACATTTATGTTTTCATTTTTGTAGTTCTTTTACAACACATATCCTAAAATAAATACTTGATATATATAAATGCATTTAATTTAATAAAGCCGTGGAAACGTGTCTCACGGAAGAAAACATTTATGTTTTCATTTTTGTCGTTCTTTAACAACACATAGCCTAAAATATATACTTGATATATATATATATATATATATATATATATATATATATATATATATATATATATATATATATATTATTGCAGTTAATGGTTAATCTAGCCGTGAAAACGTGTCTCACGGAGCTAAACATTTATATTTTCATTTTTGTCGTTTTTTAACAACACATATCCTAAAATAAATAAGTTATACATATTAGTGCTTTTAATGGTTAATCAAGCCGTGAAAACGTGCCTCATGAGCTAAACATATATATTGTCATTTAGTATTTCATTAAACTCTACAGCCTAATATAAATACTTCACATATATTAGTGCATTTAATAATTAAGCCATGTAAACGTGTCTCACGAAACGAAATATTTATATTTTCGTTTTTGTAGTTCTTTTACAACACATATCCTAAAAGAAATACTTGATATAAATTAGTGCATTTATTGGTTAATCTAGCCGTGAAATCGTGTCTCACGAAACTAAACATTTATATTTTCGTTTTTTTAGTTCTTTTACAACGCATATCCTAAAATAAATACTTGATATAAATTAGTGCATTTATTGGTTAATCTAGCCGTGAAAACGTGTCTCACGGAACTAAACATTTATATTTTCGTTTTTGTAGTTCTTTTACAACACATATCCTAAAATAAATACTTGATATATATAAATGCATTTAATTTAATAAAGTCGTGGAAACGTGTCTCACGGAACTAAACATTTATGTTTTCATTTTTGTCGTTCTTTAACAACACATATCCTAAAATATATACTTGATATTTATATATATATATATATATATATATATATATATATTATTGCAATTAATGGTTAATCGAGCCGTGAAAACGTGTCTCACGGAGCTAAACATTTATATTTTCATTTTTGTCGTTTTTTAACAACACATATCCTAAAATAAATAAGTGATATATATTAGTGCTTTTAATGGTTAATCAAGCCGTGAAAACGTGCCTCATGAGCTAAACATATATATTGTCATTTAGTATTTCATTAAACCTTACATCCTAATATAAATACTTACATATATTAGTGCATTTAATAATTAAGCCATGTAAACGTGTCTCACGGAACTAAACATTTATATTTTCATTTTTGTCGTTCTTTAACAAAACATATCCTAAAATAAATACTTGATATATATTAGTGCATTTAATGGTTAATCAAGTAATTTAAATGTGCCTAAAAGACCTAAACTTATTTATTTATATTTAGTCCTTCATTAACGACACACATCCTAAAATAAATACTTGATATATATTAGTGCATTTAATAGTTAATGGAGGCGTGAAAACGTGTCTCACGGGACTAAACATTTATATTTTCATTTTTGTAGTTCTTTTACAACACATATCCTAAAATAAATACTTGATATAAATTAGTGCATTTAATGGTTAATCAAGTAATTTAAATGTGCCTAAAAGACCTAAACTTATTTATTTATATTTAGTCCTTCATTAACGACACACATTCTAAAATAAATACTTGATATATATTAGTGCATTTAATAGTTAATGGAGGCGTGAAAACGTGTCTCACGGGACTAAACATTTATATTTTCATTTTTGTAGTTCTTTTACAACACATATCCTAAAATAAATACTTGATATAAATTAGTGCATTTAATGGTTAATCAAGTAATTTAAATGTGCCTAAAAGACCTAAACTTATTTATTTATATTTAGTCCTTCATTAACGACACACATCCTAAAATAAATACTTGATATATATTAGTGCATTTAATAGTTAATCGAGGCGTGAAAACGTGTCTCACGGGACTAAACATCTATATTTTCATTTTTGTAGTTCTTTTACAACACATATCCTAAAATAAATACTTGATATAATTTAGTGCATTTAATGGTAAATCGAGGCGTGAAAACGTGTCTCACGAAACTAAATATTTATATTTTCATTTTTGTAGTTCTTTTACAACACATACCTTAAAATAAATACTTGATATATATAAATGCATTTAATTTAATAAAGCCGTTTAAAAGTGTCTCACGGAACTAAAAATTAATATTTTCGTTTTTGCCGTTCTTTAACAACACATATTCTAAAATAAATACTTGATATATATTAGTGCATTTAATGGTTAATCAAGCCGTAAAAACGTGTCTCACGGGACTAAACATTTATATATTTTTTTCGTTCTTTAACAACACACATCCTAAAATAAATACTTGATATATATATATATATATATATATATATATATATATATATATATATATATATATATATATATATATTAGTGCATTTATTGGTTAATCTAGCCGTGAAATCGTGTCTCACGAAACTAAACATTTATATTTTCATTTTTTCGTTCTTTAACAACACACATCCTAAAATAAATACTTGATATATATATATATATTGGTGCATTTAATGGGTAATCGAGATGTGAAAACGTGTCTCACGGAACTAAACATTTATATTTTCGTTTTTGTAGTTCTTTTACAACACATATCCTAAAATAAATACTTGATATATATAAATGCATTTAATATAATAAAGCCGTTGAAACGTGTCTCACGGAACTAAACATTTATATTTTCATTTTTGTCGTTTTTTAACAACACACATCCTAAAATAAATAAGTGATATATATTAGTGCTTTTAATGGTTAATCAAGCCGTGAAAACGTGCCTCATGAGCTAAACATATATATTGTCATTTAGTATTTCATTAAACCTTACATCCTAATATAAATACTTCACATATATTAGTGCATTTAATAATTAAGCCATGTAAACGTGTCTCACGGAACTAAACATTTATATTTTCATTTTTGTCGTTCTTTAACAAAACATATCCTAAAATAAATACTTGATATATATTAGTGCATTTAATGGTTAATCAAGTAATTTAAATGTGCCTAAAAGACCTAAACTTATTTATTTATATTTAGTCCTTCATTAACGACACACATCCTAAAATAAATACTTGATATATATTAGTGCATTTAATAGTTAATGGAGGCGTGAAAACGTGTCTCACGGGACTAAACATTTATATTTTCATTTTTGTAGTTCTTTTACAACACATATCCTAAAATAAATACTTGATATAAATTAGTGCATTTAATGGTTAATCAAGTAATTTAAATGTGCCTAAAAGACCTAAACTTATTTATTTATATTTAGTCCTTCATTAACGACACACATTCTAAAATAAATACTTGATATATATTAGTGCATTTAATAGTTAATGGAGGCGTGAAAACGTGTCTCACGGGACTAAACATTTATATTTTCATTTTTGTAGTTCTTTTACAACACATATCCTAAAATAAATACTTGATATAAATTAGTGCATTTAATGGTTAATCAAGTAATTTAAATGTGCCTAAAAGACCTAAACTTATTTATTTATATTTAGTCCTTCATTAACGACACACATCCTAAAATAAATACTTGATATATATTAGTGCATTTAATAGTTAATCGAGGCGTGAAAACGTGTCTCACGGGACTAAACATTTATATTTTCATTTTTGTAGTTCTTTTACAACACATATCCTAAAATAAATACTTGATATAATTTAGTGCATTTAATGGTAAATCGAGGCGTGAAAACGTGTCTCACGAAACTAAATATTTATATTTTCATTTTTGTAGTTCTTTTACAACACATACCTTAAAATAAATACTTGATATATATAAATGCATTTAATTTAATAAAGCCGTTTAAAAGTGTCTCACGGAACTAAAAATTAATATTTTCGTTTTTGCCGTTCTTTAACAACACATATTCTAAAATAAATACTTGATATATATTAGTGCATTTAATGGTTAATCAAGCCGTAAAAACGTGTCTCACGGGACTAAACATTTATATATTTTTTTCGTTCTTTAACAACACACATCCTAAAATAAATACTTGATATATATATATATATATATATATATATATATATATATATATATATATATATATATTAGTGCATTTATTGGTTAATCTAGCCGTGAAATCGTGTCTCACGAAACTAAACATTTATATTTTCATTTTTTCGTTCTTTAACAACACACATCCTAAAATAAATACTTGATATATATATATATTGGTGCATTTAATGGGTAATCGAGATGTGAAAACGTGTCTCACGGAACTAAACATTTATATTTTCGTTTTTGTAGTTCTTTTACAACACATATCCTAAAATAAATACTTGATATATATAAATGCATTTAATATAATAAAGCCGTTGAAACGTGTCTCACGGAACTAAACATTTATATTTTCATTTTTGTCGTTTTTTAACAACACACATCCTAAAATAAATAAGTGATATATATTAGTGCTTTTAATGGTTAATCAAGCCGTGAAAACGTGCCTCATGAGCTAAACATATATATTGTCATTTAGTATTTCATTAAACCTTACATCCTAATATAAATACTTCACATATATTAGTGCATTTAATAATTAGGCCATGTAAACGTGTCTCACGAAACTAAACATTTATATTTTCATTTTTGTAGTTCTTTTACAACACATACCTTAAAATAAATACTTGATATATATATAAATGCATTTAATTTAATAAAGCCGTGGAAAAGTGTCTCACGGAACTAAAAATTAATATTTTCGTTTTTGCCGTTCTTTAACAACACATATCCTAAAATAAATACTTGATATATATCAGTGCATTTAATGGTTAATCAAGCCGTATAAACGTGTCTCACGGGACTAAACATTTATATTTTCATTTTTGTCGTTCTTTAACAACACATATCCTAAAATAAATACTTGATATATATTAGTGCATTTAATGGTTAATCAAGTAATGTAAATGTGCCTAAAAGACCTAAACTTATTTATTTATATTTAGTCCTTCATTAACGACACACATCCTAAAATAAATACTTGATATATATTAGTTCATTTAATGGTTAACCGAGATGTGAAAACGTTTCTCATGAAGCTAAACATTTATATTTTCATTTTTGTAGTTCTTTTACAACACATATCTTAATATAAATACTTGATAAATATATATATATATATAAATACTTTATATGTATATATATGCATTTAATTTAATAAAGCCGTGGAAACGTGTCTCACGGGACTAAACATTTATATTTTCATTTTTGTCTTTGTTTAACAACAAATATCTTTAATAAATACTTGATATATATTAGTGCATTTAATGGTTTACCGAAATGTGAAAACATGTCTCACGAAACTAAACATTTATATTTTCAATTTTGTCGTTCTTTAACACCACACATACTTAAATAAATATTTGACATATTTTAGTGCATTTGATTATTAGTCAAGCTTTGTAAAGCTTTCCCACGGACCTAAACATTTTTGTCGTTCTTTAACGACACTCATTCTAAAATAAATACTCAACATATATTAGTGTATTTAATGAATAATGAAGCCATGTAAAGGGGCCTGAAAGACTTAAACCTATATATTTATATTTCGTCCTTCATTAACGACACACATCCTGAAATAAATACTTGATATATATATATATATATATATATATATATATATATATTATTGCAATTAATGGTTAATCAAGCCGTGAAAACGTGTCTCACGGAGCTAAACATTTATATTTTCATTTTTGTCGTTCTTTAACAACACATATCCTAATATAAGTACTTGATATATATTAGTGAATTTAATGGTTATTCAAGCTGGGAAAACGTGTCTCACGGAACTAAACATTTATATTTTCATTTCGGTCGTTATTTAATAACACACATCTTAAAATAAATGTTTGACATATATTAGTGCATTTAATGGTTAATCAAGCCGTGTAAACTTGTCTCAAGGACCTAAACATATATATATATATATATATATATATATATATATATATATATATATATGCTGATACGTATTCCTTTCACGGATGGAAAAATGTGATGAATAAATACTATCTGGAGTATATCCGTTCATTCTGCAGTCCATAAATTCGCAGTTTCGACGTTTCGCTAGAATCCCATCCAGCATTGACGAGGTGAACCCAACAACAGTAGAAGAGGGAGACTACGTGTAAACGTGCCTTAAAGACCTAAACATTTATATTTTTATTTAGTCTTTTTTTAACACCTCACTTCCTAAAATAAATACTTGACATATATGAGTGCATTTAGTCGTTAATCAAGCCGTGTAAACGAGCCTCAAAGACCTAAACATATATATTTCCATTTAGATTTTTCCAACAGTAAAAATTCCGAAAATAATATCTTGAAACTCTAGTAGAAATTCGTAAAGCATTTAGTGTTAAACCTGCCGTGTATTGTTTTCTGACAAAAATCAACATTTCTAATATGATTAAGCTTCACTTTAACAATAAAAAACTTGGAAAACGTGACAAACCAGTATAAATTAGTAGTACATTCAGTTTGAAAACAAGCCTTGTAATCGTGTCTTAAGAATCTGCATTCCAATTTCATTTAACCTTGCTTTAACAATGAAAAGCCGATAAATAATTACTTGAAACGCTTGTAGAGGATTGTTTGGCAGGTTTTATAAAGAATTAATTCTTTTAAATAAAGGACTTTTAAGACAATAATAATTTAAAATAAATAGTGATAGGGTATTAGCGTGACAAAGGAGATATGTTTCTCTTAGGCTGACGGATTTCTTTTTCTTATTCTCTTTCAAAATTTGTCTTCCACACAATTGTTTGTCTAGTGATGGAAAATATGTTATTATTTCAGATATAAAATTCAAATGGCTTTATGAAAATAATAAATAAATATGAATAAAAATGCAATTGATAATAAAATAAGATAATTGTATATGCATGGTAGGTAACTTACCCGCCCACAGAAATTTCTGGCCCTTGGGCAAACATGAGTATGGGCTTCTTCATTACTTCCAACATAGGCTTATACAAACCTGTATTTTGTATAACATTATAAATAAATTATTGTTTCCGTGTGAAAACCAAGTAATACACTGAATCTAATCTGTGTATGTTTAGTTTTCTTGGAATGAACTGCCGTTAGTTGACTGCAACTAAGACATTGCATTTTGTGTGAATATAATATTTTATTTATTGAGTATTACTTTGCCACTAAAAGCTTCAACAATTGTACATTGTATTGTATTTTTATAATTTATAGGTATAATGATTTTATTTCCTTTATGGGTCTCGCCACACGGGTAGTTATATTCCGCAGTGAAAAAACACCAACCCTCCGGAGATCGGGTCCCTGGGCATTTTTCCCTCTCTGGGCGGGCCTGACTCAAATATATAAAATCCTACATAAGTAATACGTGTGAATTTATATAACAGGGAATTCATGAAATGGAATGAAACTAAAATTAGACTGTAGAGGGGTAGTACTTAAATAAACAATCATCATATTAAATATAATTATCAAGTACGTTTTAAATATAGGGGAATCATTAGGAAATATTAAGGACATTATTAAGTCAATGAGATACCTAGTTAAATTAAATGAAATGAAAATGAGATAGTTAAATTAAATGAAATGAAAATTAATTAAAATTCAAATGTTAAATGAGGAGACGTCAGTAGGTCAAAAGAAAGTAAAAGGCTATAAATAAATGAAAATACAAAGAAAATATAACGCAAGATAAATTAGTAAAATAAATAAATAGAAGGGGCGTAAAACATAAATCGTAGAAAGAGCACCGAATCGGGAAACAGCAAGCACAACTTCAATATATTCATTGAATTAGAAAAAAATAAAGAAATAGAAGAAGCAGTTTTTTCAAGAAGTAAAATAGAATAGAATTGAACTAGACTATAATAGAAGTGATCAAAATGGTAACATGTTAAAAGAAAGATACAGAACCAACGGCAATAATGGAATTGTGGAGGATAACGAGAGAGAGAAATAAAACGGCGAGATAAAGAGTGAGAGAGGAAGAAAAACAAGAAAGAATAAAGAAGGTAGAAGAGAAACAAAAAAGTAGAGAAGGAAAGGATATTTAGAGAGAGGAGGAAACACAAGAGAGATGAAGGGAACAAGAAGAGATGACAAGGAAAATAGAACAAAAACAAGAAATAGACTAATAAGAATTATGGAAAATGATAGAGGAACAAAGATTAAAATAAGAGAGGAGGAGAAACAAGAAATAAAGAGAAGACTGGGAAGAGAAACATAACAGAAGAAGAAATACAAGAGGATGAAAAGAAAGAGGAAGATAAGAAAGAAATAAAAAATCTTTTGGGAAATAATGAATATGAGAATAAGTGAAATAAATGAAGGGGTAACCCAAAGTAATGAAGAGATTGAAAGTAAAATTCATGAAACCATAGTGAAAATGGAAAATGTAGGAGCAGTAATCAAAGAAAATATAGAAACAAACGATAAGATAAATGTAAAAGTGAGAAATGAAGAAAAAGACTGCAAAGAGTAGAAAACAAGATGAAGAATATGGGAGCAGGAATTAATATGGCTACACTATTAAAAGCAAGGATGTTTGCGGTAGGGGATACTGCAGACAAAAGCAAAAAAGGAGATTTTTGGTAGGGAAGAAGAATCTTCTGTCGAGTTCATAAAAGGATGGAGGAAATGATGGTATAGATAGATTCTGACATGGAGAACATACAAAAAATAAAGCAAGTAGAAAAGTGTCAAAGGACCAGCCCAGGAATAGTGGATGGCAATGGACATAGAGACAAGAAATGATGATGGATTTAAGGACAAGTTCTTTAAGAACTTCTGGTTAACTCATACCCAGGAGATGATAAAGGGGAAAATATAGACAGGAAAATACTATTATAGGGGAGTCACCAATATGGTGAACTACTTAATGAAAATGATAAATACGGTGAAAAACCTCAATCAGCCGTACAATCAGGCATAGTTAATCACAAAAGTCATGAAGCATTATGGGAATCGGATCTGTATTGGATCTTCTGGAATGGCTACAACTAATATTGAAGAGACGGTAAACTATATTTGGAGAAATATTGAATAGGAAAGTGTACAAAACAGGACCAAAAACAGGAATGATAAACAAAGGCTTGAGCCAAGAGGGTGAACACAAGGGCCTTAGGTAGTGTACAGCCATAACTTGTTTTTTGAGTCAGAGGCCTTTCAAAGTATCTGTGACTTTGATAGAGCTTTAAGGGTTTATAGGTGGCTAATTGGTTTAAATATAGATTCAGGAGTTGGTTCTTCAGAGAGATCTAATTCAGGAGGTAGGAACCAGGATTAGATTATTACTTTTCTATGGACAAGGTATGTCATAAGAAACTGGATGATGATAATGAGATGGCCAAAGATAGAAATGGCTCTTTAGTGGGAAAAAAGGGTAAGTCAAGAGTGTGAGCTGTGGAAAGAACAACAGGTCGGTAGGATAAAGAAGCCTCCACAACAGCTTTGGTTGTTCTTCCAATAAATGAGTTTCTGTCTTTTCAGGGACTATATTTTTAAAAAAATAGTGAACTGAATTCCCTGACAATCCCCTAGCAACCATTTCAATTGGGAACATATTGGCATAGAATCCTTGCATCTTCAAACCCAACTCCAACTCTTCATACCTACCAAATTTATATTAGTGTGGTTAGGAATGTTATACTTATATGGTACAGTTAATTTAACAGATAACAACTGTTTAGCGTCAATGCAAAATATACACGCAAAGATGTCTATATACATCTTGACACAAAGAGGCCCTGAACAGGGAAAAATAATTAAAATTGTCTGTATCCATGATGATTTTCCAATTCTTTGCAGCCAGTAAGCAAGAATATATCACTGCAGCCTACCTTGTTTCCAATTTTTCACCAGCCTCCACAAAAGAAATCGTAATGATGCACCCATCAATTCCTGATTTGGTCTTTGTAAAATTGAGCAGTTTCTTTCATTTTTACTATTCTCCTAAATCTTGTCATGTATTACCAGTACTTTTACAAAACTCAAATATATTGCATACACATCTAAGTAACTTGAAGATACACTACTTATGTTCCAATTATTTGTTGCTATACCTAGATACTTTTACATAGATTCACTAGTAGAATTGTGGCACTGTATAATTTGATTATTCTTTACTACAGTTAGCAGTCTGATTCAAGCAATAAAATGATAGATCCAAGTTCATCCGAAGAAGAGAGTGAAGAAGAGCAGCACCATCATCAGGAAGATCATCATCATAGTCATGGCCATGGCCATCGCCACCATGATCACCATCACCACCATCATCATCACAGGCATGATGAACAGAGTTCTGGTAGTCTTGAAGTACCAGGCTCTAACACTAATCTACCAAGGTATATTTCAATATTTTATTCTTTATTTACACTAAATTATTCTTAAAATATATTTAATAATTTTGAATTTTAAATATTTTTCAAATATAATTCCATGATGGGAATGTCCTGTAAGGTAACTAAAGACAACTGTAAATGTAAACAAAATTGTTTGAACCTAATTTTAAAATCATATATTTAAAAATTAGTACATTACTGCTACACACACACACACACACACACACACACACACACACACACACACACACACACACACACACACACACACACACACACACACACACACACACACACACACACACACACACACACACACACACACACACCTGACAATTCAGCAATTGCCTGCTTTGTTATTTTAACATTAAAAAAATTCAATTTAAATAATTAATCATGCTATTTATTTGTGAATAACAAATAAGTGCTACTTATTATTGTATCCATAGATCATTTTGACAATCATTGAAAAACGTATGAGAGAGTAATTTTAAATCACATGTTTAGAGGAATTTGTGTTACCATTTCAGGAAAGAAAAGGACATCTACAGTTTCACAAGGTCTTAAAAACATTTTTTTAATTTTATAGGCAATTACTAAATTGAAACAATTGTTAGACTTGTAAAAAATTATATGTCAAACATTAGTTATATTAATTTTTTTTAAATAAATTCTTGTCTGTTGATAACATATTTTTTTTAATTGTCTATTAAATAATGAAACTTTTTTCAGAATCTCATACATACGTAGATTTTTTAAACAAAATTGTTGCTTCAATTTGTATGTGGTTTTCACCACTATTTATGAATGATCATTCAGCAGTATTTTAGTACTTAACTCATGGACTTTTTTGTTTATGGAAATCAGTGAAACTTTTATATCTCGACATAGTAGAGTTACGACTTGTCAAGTGTTTAATGAAAGTAGATTTATAATATGTTACTGAGACATAACATTTATGGGACCACTAAATGATGTTCTTCAATGTCAGACATCCGACACACACACACACACACACACACACACACACACACAAACACACACACACACACACACACACACACACACACATACACACACACACACACACACACACACACACACACACACACATAATACATTTTTACGAATTTACTTAAATTATAAGTTTGGTTGAGTCATAATTGTACTAAGTTTAAACCTGTTATAGTACTTTATATGATCTTAGTCACTTTAACAAGGCCTTTCAAGTTTGGTTATTAGATGTGGAGTAGTAATTAATTATATATAAAGGGTCATCTTGACAATTTTCATTTTATCCATAGTTATCTTTTCCTTTAGATTTAATCTGAGTTTACTAATGTATTATAAAAACGCTAAGATAGTTTAGTTAAGAAATAATGCTTCAATTTCCTTAACCCTAGAAACTAATATTATATACTAATGATAATTTGAAAAAATATTACATTTTGTTTAATAATGTTAAAATATCAATAAAGGAATTTAACAAATTTTAAATTCTTACTTTTTTATTTCTTCAATAAATCTTTTAATTCCATTTGTCAGGAAAGTGCCTTGATTTTTAAGATCCTTGGAACTGAAAACCAAGGATTAATAATTTAACTAATAATAATTAACTGAAACCAACTAATAATTTATAAAAAAGTTTGTGGACTGTTATTAAATATTTAGCCAAACACTTGTAAATATTTACAAACTTGCCTATAGTAGCACTTACTTATATTTGTTGAGAACGGCTGTTTCGGGAGATGTGTCCCATTGTTAACTCAGAAAGTAACAATGGGATACATCTCCAAAAACGGCCGTCCTCAACAAATATAAGTAAGTGCTACTATAGGCAAGTTTGTAAATATTTACAAGTGTCTAGTAAAAACTAGTAGCTCAGGTGAAGATGGAATCAACAAATATAAATATTTGGAAACTAATATTTTGATCTAGAGATAGGTTTTCTGTTTTTGTATTAGCTTCTAGTTTATGGGTACTGTTAGAATTCAATTCATCAGAATTTCCCCATTTGTTCATTTATTAGGAATTGACCATCCCACTAGAAACTAAATATCTTTCAGAGACAATGTGTTTTCTTTCTAGTTACGATGAACTAATGCATAGTTAAAATTTACTTTCAATAGTTTGATTTCTTGTACTAAAGTATTTACTGTTTTTTGTGATTTTATTATCACTTTCCCTTGTAAAATTACTCCTGAAAGTAGTAAAAATCCATCAAATGAACTTAGTTGATGCTTAAACATCCTTTTGTATAGTGTACAATTATTTACAGCAGAATGTATATTTATTTCCTAAATGCTTTCAATTTTACAATCATGTAAAAGAAACAGGACACACATAGACATTTACCATAACCTAGAAATCTTACACATCAACAAAAAAGGACCACATCTCAATACACTAGAAAAATATGAAATTAACAGACACACAAAACACAAAGTACAAACATATTAAACGAACAAACCCATTACAAATTACACATACTCTATGATACTATCGAAAACCTGCCTCTAAAACAGTCACCGACTAACCCAATAACTCCAAGCAGAAGGCACTGATGAAGATCGCCACATAGCGATCGAAAACGTTCTGTCTGAGTAAGTTTTTCAAATTTACCTAATTTAAAGTTCGGATAATCATTAACTAATGTTAAAGTGATTAAATAATTTTGTATTGTAATAAAAAACAAATAAAACACAGATAACATTTTCATTGGAGAAACAAGTTTATACATTTATCAGTTAGTTACCTTGAATAGAAAATTATTCATTAGACCATCTTGAATATCATCGTTACTTCTTGAATGTTATATAAACTTTTATCCCTTAGGTCTTGCTCATTTTATCAATCACTCCTTTATGATCAGTTTATATATAATCTGGATTATATTCAAATTTATCAACAAATTCAGTTTTTCCTCCACATTTTTTCGCCAGTGTCATTATCTTCGGTTACAAACACCATTATCTGTTTAATCTAGCAAATTAAGTATTTAGATTCTTTTGTTTTGGTCTTCTAGCCATATCGATAAACAACAACCAAATTTAGTAAATGCTTATCAACACCCCACCACCATTGATTTTTCCCCTTTTACTTAATAACACATATTACTTTCAAATATATTGTACATATAATAAAATTCTTGAATTTTGTAGTCCATTACATTCGACGAATCTTAATTAATCACTTAAACAATAGTTTATGACTAACCGAACTTTAAATTTGTTAAAACTTAGTTTTAAAAGTTTTAACAAATTTACAAAATTTAAAGTTCGCGTTTAAACTATTAATCATAAACTATTGTTTAAGTGATTAATATAATACAATTATTTCAAGTGTGCAAAATATAAATAATGCTTTATTGGGGAAAAATATGTACCTTTTAAACACACTAACACTACAAAACTGTATAAACTGAATGTTTCTTTATTTTAGAAGACTATTTTATGGTAAATTATATCTTTTACAATGTAAAAGCATATTTTAAATATGTATTCTACGGTGTAGTAGCGTACTATCTGATTATGATAGATTTAGTTATACAAAATAATCACTCTATAGCGTTGAAGGAAGAAAGCAGCCTAGTTATAAACTTCATTTATTTTTCTTGTGACCATCCTATCCTAATCATATATGTTTTTGCTATTTTCAAAATAACATAAAAGAATAATGTAACTGTAAAAATACTCTCTTTATTCACAACATGCAAAGCTCTTTATGATAATTATATCTATAAAACTTTGGAAAAGTGCAGGTGACCAAACTCTTCTATCAAGAGGTCTTTAAACTATGGACAAAGAATTGATAACTATAAACAACTAAACAATACCATTTCTTATATACTCTACATGGGGTTTTACATGTCTTACCTAGTCCTATGTGTAGTTCATTATCTATTTTTCCGTTTTGTGATGCGCTGTAATAATAATACTGACATATTTTATTTTAACCATTTGAAGACCAAGATTTAAAAAAAATAATAACAGTGAATACATTTTTGGTCTCTTAAAAAATTTTTAATGAATGATAAAAACATCCCCTTGCCCTTGTAAAGGTTTTATCATTGAAAAAATCATTTCTTTGGTAATATCTATGATTTATTTAAGTTTTTGCAAAACATTTAAAAATAAATACAAGTCATGATTAAAATTCTATAATTAGATTTAAGAAAGTTATTTATTGCTTCATTTACTAAAATGACAAAAAATAAAAAACAAAATCAAATATTCATGTTCTTTTTAAGAAAAACTAGAAATATTTTTAGCATGAGAAACCGATTCATATGGTTTATAGTTTTACATTGCACACACACTTATATATAAATTTTATGAAACTGTATTGGAAAATAAGCAAGGTGTATTCAAAAAGTAGATTTACATTTAAGAAATAATTGAGAAAAAACCTTTCAGTGACTTCATAAGAAATATTTTTGTAACCACCATTCAAAACTTTGAGGTAAATCATTTTCATTGTGCATTATTTAGAATCTAAACCTATCTGTTAATGATACATTGCACTATTTACAAGAGTACAAAACATTCATATGTTTTTATTGTTTGTGCCATGGGGAGTAGACTGAGTTATGGCTCTAATTTGTACAACAAATTTGTAGTCTTTACAGGGCTGTATGATTCTGTGTTTATTAGGTTTCTTTGTATAAATAAACAAGAAAGAAATATATTTGACCTTAAACAAAAATCCATGTAATGGGACAATAAAATAGCTGTTATTGATTAATTAATTACTTGTAGGTCTTTAAGTAGTAACTACAAAAACAAATTTTTAATGTTTTTTGTAAAATAAAAGATACATTTAATCTTGAAAACCACTAATAAGGGTACAACCCAAAGTGGTTGAGTAAAGGCGGTAAGTAAAGGTGGTGTTGTGGCAAAGGTCTTGCATTAACCTAGGTTTACTTTTAGTTTTTACTGCAGTACGGTATAAAAATATATTTTGCATTTTGCCATTGCAGAAAATCTCCTGTATATAAATGTGTATACATCAGTATCAAAACCATTGTCACTTTAGATGGTAAAAGAAATCGAAAAGTGTTTAAACTTTTGTTGAAATGCCTCTAGTTAAATGTTTTACTACACTGGGTAGTTAACAGTAAAAAGTCTGCGGGAAGTTGCCAAATTTCAACTTGGAAAATTCATAATGAATGAAGATTTTTCACCACAATACATTATAAAGGTTTCCTTCTGAAAGCTGATATATTCATAAACATCGAACTAAAGTTTTTTTTGTGTTTTGAAATATAGAGGCAAAATACATGGAACAAAATATAGAAGTTGTAAGAGAATAGCAAAAATGATTGATTTAAGATTTACTGTGGTTTGAGGTGCCACTTATTGATGATAGTTTTTAGTTCTTCAGCTGATTGATCTATGTTATCATTTATCACACTTTGTGGTATAATATTAAGGTTTGATACTTTACCAAATTTTGCCCAGTCAATCATAAAATTTTATCTAGATAAATGAGTGATAGTGGTTTTTCGCAAACTTCAAAAGTGTCCTCCAGGAGACCTGCCCTTTGAGGCCTGGTTGCACCAGGTCTAAATTGGATATACTGTTGTGTCCAATGAAGGGAGGAAAAATCAGGTCATATTGCATTTGATTCAGCATTTTAGGGTTGATTAGGTTTTCAATAGCGTGACTTGTAGCATTGGAGTGGCATAGCCCTAGCAGGATGAATGTGCATTGAAATCTTCAGTCACTGGGAAGCCACAATCCTACACAACCTGTAACATGCTTTCAGTTTTAATGCTATTCTTAGAAGTCTTGTAAGCAGTATTATAGCAATGTCCATTGTTACAGAGTTTAATGGAGATTGCTTTGTGTTTGTCCCTTTCAGTCTAGTCTGTAGCACTTAGTACTTACAAGCTATACCATTCTTAGCGCCTTTATGACAGCTTAAATGCATTTGTTTTGTCTGAAGTAAAATACAATTCATGTAGTTTGTCACATTGTAAGAAATGAGGACTCTCTTGATGCCCTTGCCTTAGCTAGAATATGGAAATTTCATTTAGTTTTATAAGTATTGGATTTAAAGTCACTAAATGTAGAACTATTCAGACTGCCCACATTCCAGAAGAGTAAGCAGAGGGAAAAGTGTTGTGATTTTGTGTGTCTCTGTCCATCACTGTTTAGCTGTGCAGTGTTGCACAGCATATTAGGATTACCAACCCCAAGGTAGATCCGTTAGGCTCGCTACTTTACACCCCAGAAAATATCAATAATATGACCATAAAAATTAATATTAATAACAAAAAATGACCAATAAATAATGGCAAAAAATGGAACAATCTATTGACGACTTTGTAGCTATGACATTTTAGAATTAATTGATTTTGTTTTACTTAATTTATTTTACATGAAGTTCAAATACTGAATATATGAAAAACATTTCTTTTTAATTAAAATTGTGATTTGTTTTGAGCTGTAATACTTCTAAGCACAAAAAAATATATTGTATTTATACACCCACAAGCCTTGATATCAATAAAAGACAGTTAATATATGGGTTAATAACATTTATTTTCAAAATAACGGTGGAGTTTTGACAGCTAGTTTGCCATCTTCTTCAGGCCAGTAATACTGTGTATAGTGTACTATGCATATTGTAGTAGTAATGTCCACACTACATCTAGTATTATTGGCCTGAATAAGATGGCAAACTAGCTCAAAAGGTCGTCGTTATTTCGAAAATAAATGTTATAGACTCATATATAGAGCGTTTTTTTTTTTTTTTTTTTTTTATAAATATACAAAGAAAATTAGATTTTTTTACATGTTAGACTTGAAATGTTGTCTTGTGTTTAATAATGATTTTTATTAGGTCTTTTATAGCATTCTTCAAATATTTGTATATATGTTCTGTTCATAAAACAAAATACATTTTGGAACCATGATTTTAAGACAATTTTTACCCATTATTATACCTATTTGAGATGTATTTTAAATAAATAATTATGCTTGAACTTGAAAAATATGAGACTTGTCGACTTATAAAGCAAATTGGTAATTTTTTGTCTTAAAATGTAAAGATTTTGTGGATTGTCATGAACAATAAAATCCATGAGTTAAATAACTATTTTTATTAATAGCTTAAATGAATTATTTTTAAAACAGAGCATTGATGATGGTAATTGTGTACAGTAGAACTTGGATAATTCAGAGCTGATAGCACTTATGAACAAATTCTATTTAACCAAAAATTCGAACCATGAAAATTGGAAAATATCCTGACAGTCAAAAGCAGTTTAGGTTTTTGTGTTACCCAGATTTAACACGCACATTAAACACTCTAAATTGAATAGCAGTTAACTTGGGTATAGTGGGATTATAAAAGTTATAATTATTAGTTAAAAGTTACTATACTCAACATTAGCAAGAAAATTACATGCATGCAATATGTACGTATACAGTAAATTATAATATTTGTTGATTCCATCTTTGCGTGAGCTACTAGTAATCACTAAACACTTTTAATGTTTTAAACATGCCTATAGTAGCACTTACTTTGCTTGTTGAGGACGGCCGTTTCGGGAGATGTGTCCGTTTGTCAACTCAAACCGTAACTCAGTTAGTGATCACTCTAGATTGTAACTTCTTGTTTACTAGATTTTAATTTTGTAATAAGACCCTCTGATGATGATGACATGGTCATCGAAATGTACATAAGGGTTTAATCTTAAGAACTTAGTTTAATTGTTATTTTTATTATTTTTTGTGGTATTGGGGTTCTTTCCAATATTTTCATCATAATACATTTAGGGAGTTAAAACACTGTCACTAATATTGGTTTGTCCTTCGATGTACCGCCGAAACTGACGCAAATGATGAAGAGCCTCTGACGTTATAGGGATTGGAGACTCAGCTTCAGCTTGATCTTCTAAGTTCAACAAATCGGCACTTTTCTTTTCTGCTACAATGTCTTGATCAGAAAGTTTTCCACACACTTCTACTTATTTATCTAAATTAACATAGTCTTTAAAGGTGGTGTTTGTATTGTCTGCCCATTTGACAGGTGCGGGAGGAACATCTTTATTTACAAGTTTACCTGGATGCGGTTCAGATTTCTTAACAAATTCAGCTTTTTTAAAACAATTTGCTATTTTTGTTTCGGTAACTTTGAAACATACATTATGTCACATTCTTGCTGGTTGAAGAAGATCAATTTTAAAACTTTTGTTGGCGTTTTCTAAAGAACCTATCAAGGGCATTTTTACAGTGAGTTCCTGGTAAAAATGCTTAGAGTTTTGTATAATGCCTTGATTCATTGACTGTAATACTGAAGTAGTGTGGCGGGGGGGGGGGATAATAGCCTTAACATTGTTTATAAGTGGGATAGTGCTATGTGAAGTACAGTTGTCAACAAACAGGATGATTGTTCTGTTCTATTTACGGAAAGTTTTGTCGAGTCTCAACAACCACTCTTCAAACAGATCTGCTGTCATCCAAGCTTTTTTATTTGCTTTGTGCTGAAGTGATTTGGATTTTATGTTTTTAAAACATCTTTTCTCAGTAAAGACAACTTTTCGGTGCAGTCCATATTAGCCCCAAACAATAAAGTCACTCTTTTCTTACTATTTTTTTCCACACTGCAGCGATCTCCTTTAAAAGTTAACATTTTGTAGGGGTACATTTACAAAACAAACCCGTTTATCCCTAGCTTGTTTAAACCACTTTAGCATACATCTGTCCACTTCAGTGTTACCAGGTAATCTGGCTCTTTTGCAGTTCACTACATTTCCTTTCAAAGCACTGTTTAATATTTTCTCTTTAGTTTTTCAAAAATAAACACTGTAATTTGTGCTACTCCATGTTCTTTAGTAATTTCACATTTTTTCCTAAGATCTACCCCAGCAACCTTTACACTACTGTAACAAAAAACCCGTGACTGAGATGAGCATCAATGGATAAATGATTCTTCTGCCACTGCCTACGTGCCGATCACTATGACTTTGATCTGAATGCAGAGAATTCTTGGAAGGAGATCAATAGTGCGCCTGGAATTCGAGCATATATCTAAACAAATAGTTTTGAATTAAAGAAATTGTATTTGTTGATTCCATCTTTACGTGAGCTACTAGTTTTCACAAAAACACTTGTAAATATTTTATGAACTTGCCTATAGTAGCACTTACTTATATTTGTTGAGGATGGCCGTTTCGAGAGATGAGTCCCATTGTCAACTCAGACCTCAACTCTCTGTAACGTAAGTAAGTGCTACTATAGACAAATTTGTAAAATATTAACAAGTGTTTTAAGGGTACTTTAAATGATCCAAAATTATTTTACATTGGTAGCATATAAAGTTCAAGACACCAAACTAAAGCCTCGAATTATCTGCAAATTCGAATTAAAGACGTCCTAATTATTCATGTTCTACTGTAATTTATTTCATCTTATTAATCCTCAGGCTGTTTTTGTTTATAACATGTGTTACCAGTTTAGTAATATTTCAAGGGTAATTTAATAGTAAAAGGTCTTATTATTCAGTGAAACAGGATTAAAACAATTTATAACATGATTGCTATATCTGGTTAGATACTGATAGCAATAAGAAATATCCATCAATATCTGTCTAATGGCTATAAACAAGAAAATAATTTTGATTTGTTTCCTCAGTATAAATGTCATGGAACGAACGAGGATCAGACAGTCGACCAATTCACATCCCAGGTGACTTAGTGTTTTATATGTGTGAACTGTGTATGCACTAATGATTTTAATTTTCCTGGGTAATTGGATAATTGTTGTGTTACTGTTGTAATACACATTTGAACATAACCACAGTACACTATTACACAAACATATATTACTTACATTCAGTTAATTCTGTTAACTTAAGATAAAGATAGTCAAGTAATTGCTGAAAATATTTTATTATAAATAGAACACTACATATATTGAAGTTCTTGCTTTTAATATACAAATAAATCAGATATTTAAAATGGTCAAAATCTTTTTACCGTTCATGACGAGCTGGTTGTTAATTACTTATTACACTTTTGCTATTACTTGTGACCAGACTTTTTGTTAACTAAAGGTTGTTAAAATGTTAACAATTAGTTAACAAAATGTCTGGTCACAAGTAATAGCAAACATGTAATAAGCTTAAAATGTTTTTTTTTAATAATTAAATAAAATTAGAAATGTTTGTTTCATTTTGTGTTATTCATTAATAATAAACTTTAAAATCACTTTTAAAGGTAAGTATTTACAATGAATCTTGTTAATGTAATTATTGTTGCTTATAAATGTTGTTTGTTTAGCTATTACAAAATATTTTGTTAATGCTTTGTTCATTAATTAGTAGTCTATTAGTTTATGATGAAAATATTAACTATTAAGACGCAATTTCCTATTTTAATTTTGGATGGTTTTTCGAGTGATGTCTGTATATTTATTTTCTGTACAATACTACATTCATCTTGTTAAATAATTTTTATATAAGATGTATCAAGTTTTTTAGACCTTCAAAAAATGTTATATGTATATATATATATATATATATATATATATATATATATATATATATATATATATATATATATATATATATGATAATGAATAGTTATTATCTGGAGTACATCCATTCTGCAGTCCAAAATCAAAAAAGATAAAAACCCAGTTCCATCGTTTCGCTAGGATCTCATCTAGAATCTAATGCAATTTTATTGACTGCAGAATGAACGGATGTACTCTAGATGATAACTATTCATCATATTTTTCCATCCGTGAAGGAATACGTATCAGTATATATATATATATATATATATATATATATATATATATATATATATATATATATATATATATATATATATATATATATATATATTTGTAGTTATGCAACACTGTTTTCTTGTATACACTTATCACTTTAACTTATGTACTTAAACAAGAATCTTACTTGGTATTTATGCGAGCTAACTTTCAATGGCTGGCTGTGCCGTCATCCTCGGGCATACTGAACAGGGTTGTTGTAGACTGCGAGCTGAGTGGATTTAAAACTAGAATATAATGGTACACCAAGGTCAACGGGAAATCCACTCAGCTCGCAGTCTACAACAACCCTGTTCAGTATGCCTGAGGATGACGGCACAGCCAGCCATTGAAAGTTAGCTCGCATAAATACCAAGTAAGATTCTTGTTTAAGTACATAAGTGAAAGTGATATATATATATATATACATATAAATTTTTTCACAGCAAACAAATAATAGTTTACATTAATTTCAAATATTTTGAGTTATATGAGAGACTTTTCTTTAAAAGTGTCAGAAGTAGAACCCTCTCATTTAATATGGATCCGCATTAATAGCAATAAATAATGTGAATAGTGATATTCATAACAAAATTTTTATAAATGATAATGTTGGTTCCTAAACTTCATAATTTTGAAGACATTACATTAAAATCTATCTGTCCATGCTTTTATATCATTAAATACAAATGAAATTTAATACTTTTTCACATGATTTGTACTTTAAAATGTGTATGTATGTGGTGTGTGTGCAATTGCACGTACTTGTGCGTGTATGTTTAAGACTGCATGAGAAATGTTATTATTGTTATACTGTATTTGTGTAATTTTGCACTCTGTGTCAGTTTTTCTACAGAATATACTTTTATTTGTTTAAGAAAATAGTGTTTCAATATTTGGTTACAATATGTATTTAGTATTATTACATCAAGCTTAAATTTTAGTTCTGTTATCATTTTCTTTCAGCAGTTTTTATTTGCGATAGATATTGCGATATTTTATACGGGATAAATCATATTATAAGTTCTAAGTTCATGCTGGCGAGGGTGACAATAAAAAAAATAATCAAGCCATTAAACTAAGTGTAAGATTCTATTTATATTCATGTAAAAATAAAATTCATGTGTAAAGAAAAGTTAATGGTTGACCATGAGAGAAAATATAAAATAAAACTAATAAAGCCATGATAATTAAAATAATATATACTTGTTGCACCTTAAATTAATAAAAAAAAATAATTTTAAAACCAAATTATATTGTAATGTGAGAAAGTTATGAGGTAAATGTAATAAAATATAAAGATATGTTTAAGACAGAATAAAAGAATATTATAAAAGTGTGATGAAGTTTGGTTAAATAGCTTTAAAACTTGTAAAAGCAGTAAAGTCTACCTAAAACTTTGAGTGACATTTCAAATTATAAGCCAAAATTGCTAATTAAAACTTTTTCAATAATGGAAAGGGAAGACCAAAGTCTAGGTACAGTAGTGTAGACTTACTGTACCTTTTATAAACGAATACAATGTAAAAATCGTACTTGCTTGTTTAAGAGAAAAACATAGTGAAAACTCAGTATGAAAAAATATAAAACTTTCTGTTGGTGGAGAGGCAAGGCTCTATCCGAATTTGAACATCAAGGGGAGAGATGCACATGTCCATGGATCCAGCTGCTGCCATGGAATGATGCAGGACACATTCTGTCATCTATAATCATTAGAAGATTAGAACGTTCTGGACTTCAGTGTTTATTAAATAACTTTTAAGAATCACTTCAAATTACCAATATATATGTAATATAATGCGAAACTCCTGGTGACAAGTAGATCATGATGCCAAGGCTGTGAGTGACCTGGAGACAGATCAGCAGTATGCTGATCCTGGAGGAGGGACACAGGACACCAACCAGAACAGAATCTGAGATACCCGAATTACCTTCAGAGCGAAATGATGTCAAAGATTGTGGCATGAAGTGATGGAAGGGTCACACCAGAAACTCTTACACAAAAATTAAATATAACTTTTGAAACTGTATAAATAATTTTTTCTCCACTAAATAAAATATACAACTTCACAATGGCTTTGCTTGATAAATAAATTGATTGAAATGTGTATATGAAATGTTAATATTGAAAGAGTTAAAAAATAATTATTCTAAAGAAATTACTTTAAATCATTTGAATAAAAAAAATACCCAGATAAATTTGATACGAGAAAACTTATTAATATACATGTAAACTCATAACAGTTTGTCAATAAATGTTTTGTTTCAATTTGCTGTAAGGAAAACAATTTTTATGTTTGAATATATAATGTTATACAGTTTGGCTGTAAGACATGAGTAGAAGAATGATTAATTTTTTTTTGTGTTTTTAAAACAACAATAACCATTTAAATATTTAATTTTTGAAATAAAAACATTTATAGTTTATAGGCTCTACAGTTTAAAAATTAATAAAAAATTAAAGTAAAAATAATAAGTAGAATAACAGATTTCTAAGCAATAATGTAAATTAATTCAGATATAAAAAAGCCATACAAGTTATAGGTGTTAAATTTAATAAAATTTTTGTAATAAATAAAATGTAATAAAATATTTTTTAAAAAATAAAATTTGAGTTATTTGTCAAGTGATAATTGTTGATGAAATCATATTGGGAATTTGGTTTCATTAATTAATTCATATTTTAAGTTGTAATGACAAATTAATGTATAACATTAATTGAAATGTATAGCATTTTGTAAATGTTAATTTCAACAAAAAATATAAAAGTTATTGTTGCAATCATTAGACTTCACTGAATAAATCTTAAGTAATTATTTGAGTAACTAAGTGAAAACGAATAACTTGTTGATGCGTTTCGAAACAGCTAATTGAAGAAGCTAACTTTCTGCTGGCGACGATCGCTAAAGGCTGCAAGTGTATGATTTATGGGTGTGGGATAGTGGGCTGTGCACTGTGTAATGGAAAAGGGTATTATATTTGAAGTATATGTGATTGTTTAAGGTTTGAAGTATATGTGGTTGTTTAAGATATTTGTTTTTGTGTTGAGTGATATTTGTGTATTTCAATTTTTTCTGTATTGGTTAGTTTTTTACTATGGTTTAGTATGTGGAGGATATTTAAATTAGTCTGGATGTTTCTGTATGTGTGTTGGGTATTTTGTATGTGTTGCGTACCCGGATTTTGAATTTTCTTATATGCCGTTAATGTGTTCTTTGCATATTGTGTTAAATGACCTACCGGTTTGGTCAATGTAGAAGCTGGGGGAGTTGTTAGATGTTATTTTGTATATACTGGACAAATTGTGTTAGTCTGTTTGTTGTTGAAAAGGTTGTATGAGTTTTATTAAAAGTGTTTGTTGTTTTCTATGATATTTGATAGTTGAGGTTTTTAAAGGTGGAAGCAATTTCGTATGTGTGTTTGTTGTGGTAAGTGGTGGAGATGTATTTCTGATTTTTGTGTGGCTTGTCAGTGTGGCTGTTTCATGGTGTTTATGTTCAATTTTCTTGAGTATGTCATCCATTAGTGTATGTTTGTAGCGTTTTGTTGGGCAATGTATGTTATTGCAAGAAGTTCATCGACTTAGTCTTCTTATTGCATATGGATGTTGTTTAAGCGGTTGAATGCGTGTTTGGTTAATATGTGTTTTTGAATAGAACTTTTCATGACAAGGATAATGTAAGGTTCAGTTATCACTCAACAGACCGATTGACTTGCTATTGATAATGCTGCTAGAGAAAGTTGGCAAAATGTTTTGAGCATTATGGGTTAAAAATATTTGTATTATGAAATGTTTAAAAAATATATATATACAAAAATATATATTCTACAAAAATATATATTCTACAAAAAGAAATAAAATCATCAGCTTTAGGGTGTAAAACATGTGGTGATGAGAACAATTTAGTTTTAAATCACTAATGTTTCATCTTAAAACTCCGTTCTTAATGATATTTATTGTACTTGTATAGAATCAAAACTTTTGGCAATTTTAAAAATAATGACAACCAATAGGTTAAAATTATAGTTGAAACAGTTTAGTTAACAAAAAGTTCTAATTTATTTTTTTCTATTTCCAATTTCATTTAGGAATATAATACAGTACAATAATTTTATACTACAACCTAATGACCAATGTTATCCTAAATTTGATGATTAAGGAGAATTTGGTTTTCTTTATTTAAAGTTTTTAATTGGCTTGAAATTATGAACTAAGTCTGCACATGTGTTAGACATAACTGCACTTACACTATATAAATTATAAAACATTTTCTACTACTAATGTATTTTGTACAATACATCACTAAATACCACCCTCTATCATTGATACATGCTTGAGTTTTTTACTGAAGATGTCTATTACCTTACTAGTCTTGTCAGACAGGATTGTCTCAACTTCTTAAGTTATCGTTTTCTTGAGTGATCATAAAGTATTAAGGATGATGTTGGTACATCTTGGACTTAAATAGCTCCAGAGAAAAATTACAGGTGTCAAGTTTGGTGAACATGTTGGCTACCCAATGTCAATATAAAAAAAAACATGTCCAAGATACGTTTTGTCACCAATACAAGTGACTGACATGCTGAGTGAGCTATAGCTCCATTTTGTTGAAACCACACACATCCTTTTTATTAAAATGTTTGCCTAGTTTTAGCCGACTAATGAAGTCGTGGAGCATGGCTCAGTTAGTAGAGTATAACTGAGTGAAAACATTAGAACTCATGTGCTGAGGCGTTTTGAAACAATCATTTTATTTACGAAGCTAACCGTCTACTGACTGTTGTCGAACAAGGTAAAATGTTTGAGGGCTTATGATTTATGAGTGTAGTGGGGGTGAGTTGGGTTGGTTGTTTACTATATAATGGAAAAGGGTGTTGAACTTAAACCGTTTACCTTGTGTGACAGCCGTCAGTAGACGGTTAGCTTCGTAAATGAAACGATTGTTTCGAAACGCGTCAGCACGTAAGTTTCTAAAGTACTCACTCAGTTATGCAATAATCGCGTATAGTTTAATCAGTGAATTCAAGATGATTACAGCAAGCAACTACCATTATTTTGCTAAAAAATATAGAACAATAACACCAAAATTAAAAACACCGTACTACATTGCTGCTTTGGCCTGTGGAGCGTTCGTTGATGTTCCTTATGGTCGTTTTCATAAACATTTATACAATCCAGTCTTTATAATTACTCTGTTTGCCCTACATTATTCAGTTTGTAGAGTAATGGATAACTTCAGATAATGACTAACCAGTATATCAACAATAAAGGGCCAGTTGAGTGATGTACTATTTAAGAAACTTTGATACTATAACCTTCAATGGTGTTATGTGTGTTCTTCGTTTATAAATAAAAAACCTCCTATTATACTTGGTTTCAATTTTATAAACTCCCCCAATAAAATAATTCTTTCTACCTCACTTGTATAATACTTGCTAGTATAAGAATGTAGTTAATTTACAAACAAATGGTATTAAATTTTGAGGTTAGTTTCTTATATGAAATTATATAAAAATTAATGCAGTGTTTTTGCTCTCTTAGATTAACAAATGAGAAAATTAGCTGAAAACAGAAACTCTATTTTGATGTGAAATTTCATACATTTGTTATATCTGAGTTGTTTCACAGGTCGTTATCACCAGCCACCACTGTTTTACCTGAACCAATTAGCCTTAGTGGAAGTTCTGGTCCAGGGGCTTCCCGAACAAATTCTTTACCTCGACCAACAAGTCCAAGTCCTTCAGTTGTAAGTGAAAAAGCAGAAGCTGAGCTACAAGTAAGTTCTACTATAAAAAATGTAAATCACTCTAAACATAAACCTTAATATTACTGTTCATATTGCAGTGATCAGTTCATTTAACCTTCACCTATTACTTACTATTTAAAATTGCTAATTGAAATTCTGTCTGGAATTTTATTTGGAATAGATCAATAATTGCTGAATTACTTTAATTTTAAAATTTAGGACTGTCCTAAATTTTAGAATATTACAACACAGCAATATCATAAATAAAAGTTTAAATTACTCAAATTATTTACAAATGTAACACAAATATATTATAAAAAATTAGCTTAAATCTATTTAAAACTTATCAATCGAGTATATTGTAGACAGCATTTAAGACTGTCTTAATTTAAATTTTAGAATATTACAATACACCAATATCATAAATAAAAGTTTAAATCGCTCTCTAATTATATACAAATCTAAAATAGCTATATTATGAAAAATTTAATCAAATTTATTTAAATTTAACAATAGAGTATATTTAAATTTATTATTATTACAGATACTACTAATTTCAAAAATTTTCAAAAATGTAGTTTTATAGACATAGAAGTTATTAAATCGAAGAAAACTCTAAAAAATGGTTATCATTACTGATTGTGGTAATTAAAATCACTTTTTTAAGAAATAACGACTTATATGATTTGAGTACAGTATTCTGCCATTTCATAAGATTCAATATTCTCCTCTGTTGATGGGTTTCAGAGTAACTCCATTTTCAAAACTTAAATCGTACTCTTTTACGAGAGTACGATTTCTTATTAATCACTTAAACAATAGTTTATGGCTATCCGAAGATGACTATTCGGATAGTCATAAACTATTGTTTAAGTGATTAATAAGATTCACCAAACGTAATGGACTATAAAATTCAAGAGTACGATTTCATTGAAAATGGAGTTACTCCGAAACGCATCAACAGAGGAAAATATTTAATTGGTTAGGGATGGCAGAAAACTGTACTAAAATATATATAGAAATATTCCTAACAGAAATGAAGATGAGTATATAAATAATGACTTAGAATAGTTTTTGGAACCTCACAGTGTTTTGGCTTCGGAATCAGCTTCTACTAGCTTCCTTTATGCCTTCTAATGGGATGTTTAGGTCTGGAATATCTGAGGATTCATTCAAATCTTTCTCTTCTTGATGGTCTAAAAATTGTTCCTAATCACTACGGTTTTCTTCTCTTTATTTGCTCCAGTATATGTTTCAATGTTCTTGAATTCTGTCTTGTTGATTAGTAGTTGGAGATTTTGTCCTAACAATGTACATAAATTTGTTGTGTTAGAATTGGGAGCTTTGACTCTTCGAAAAACACTAATGTGAAAGTCTTAACATGACTGATGGGATTTAATCTTAAATTTGCAAAATAAAGCAATTTTACTACAATTGTGGAAAACTATTTTATAGGAATTCCCTTAATTCTTTGAAATAATAAATTTATATTTATATATTGATAACATTAGAATTGAAGAGCAATATATTTATTAGAACGGTTAAAGTATCTACATTAAAATTTGACTTAATATACAATTATGATGTAATTAGACTTAATCTGATGTAATACATGATATTAGTTAGAATTGCATAGCTGTTCATTCATAAGCTGACATGCTATCAACAGATAGAAAACAAAAAGCAATCCCTATTCAAAAACATTGGTTTTTGTAGTGTGTGTTGCATCAAAGGCCATCGCTAAGAAATAGCAGGCGCTGCGGTCGTTTATAAAACTGATATAAGTAAAATTGTTCAAAACTTTATGCTAATGATCTGGTGAATATGACAAATCAAATAAAATAATATTTATAGCGACCTTACTGCCTTGTCAAATCTACATTATTGTTAAACACTACATCTCATATTATTATCTCTGTAGAATAGTCTTTTCCTTCCTCTACCCTTTCCCCCGTCTATGGTCGCTCTTCGAAGTCACGCGCCAGTTTAAGTGTAAACAGCTATAACAGTCTCTTACATATTGTAATCCTAATAATAAATCTACTTTAGAATCAGTTTCATATTCATAAGTTACTTATGACTTACTTCTAAATATGGTATCATCATAAAAGGCTATCATCTCAATAGAATATGAACTTGAGTGTCACAAATTTAATAATAACATTTGACCCGAAAAGTTAAATTTAAGAACTAAGTGGCTTATTCATTTTACATTATATTATCATCATGTCCAACTTTAAATTTAATGTACTAAAACTATTTAAATATCCATCCACTTAAACTGACGAGTTAAACATCCAATCCCAATTTTATGACATGTTTCTCTTTTCATTCTTAAAAATGTTGTATTAATAGAGAATTAGTGTAAAATAAATTGTCTTAAAGCAAAAATAATGTATTTACTTTTAATAAATTAAAACCTTATATACTTCTCTTAGTCACACGGTAACCATTTTTAGAAGTTTACATGTTTTTTAAAAGTTAACACCCTTAAAGATGTTATTAGGAACCACTACTTACCTTTTGTCAAGTGATACCAAAAGTAGTAATTTATAAAAAAATCTCTGGATGTACAATACAAAAACTGCAAGAATTAATATAGTTTTTTAAATGCTTTCTCAAAAAATAGTGAAAGCTACAGGTTTCATTATATACAAATGTGACAAAGTGGTGATAAAAAGTATTCAAAAAGAGACAGAACAGGTCAAAGAGAAGATTTCAGGGTATTTCAAAGTGTAAGTAACGTTGAAGTACAAAATAAAAACTACAAAAGATGAAAATAAAGTTTGGTTATATAACCCATTTATTCATGGTGAATGTAACCCATTTAAAAGTTTACAGAGAAAATGGAGGAAAAAAGTTTAGGCATGTGGTAATTTACACACACTTGCACATATTGGCATACATAAAACTTTTTTCAATTGATAAAGCACTGATGCAGTTATTGTAACATTCTGTTCATAAGAATTATGGTAGATTTCATAAGAAATCGTTCTTATTAAAGTCGGTTTTATTAAAAAAATTTCAAACAATGGCTGCTGATATTCATTATACAAATGGAAAATATAGTAAGATTAAATCTTGCGTATGTTGCAAATTGAAAAATTTTACATTAATAAACCTTTTTGATAACATTCTAAAACAGAAATCAAATACTTAGGTAAGAAGTGTCTAGAAATTTATAACACTTATTTTAGAAGCATTATAAATGGAAATACTAAATTAAATGGTTTTATTTTCAAAATTTGTTTTTCTATATAAACATAAAATTACTTATCGATGGATGGTTGGTGCTCGGCTTGCAATATTAAGATTTGTTGATTCCATCTTCGCTTGAGTTACTAGTAATCACACTTTTAAAATGTTTTAAACTTGCCTATAGTAGCACTTACTTTGCTTGTTGAGGACGGCCGTTTCGGGAGATGTGTCCCTTTGTCAACTCAGACCGTAACTCAACCAGTTACGGTCTGAGTTGACAAAGGGACACATCTCCCAAAACGGCCGTCCTCAACAAGCAAAGTAAGTGCTACTATAGGCAAGTTTAAAACATTTTAAAAGTGTAAGTGATTACTAGTAACTCACACGAAGATGGAATCAACAAATGATAAAATTACTGTTAGTTATCATCACAAAACTTTGTTGATGATTTTGGTTGTTTTTCTATAAGATAGAATTTTTTAAATTTTATTTTAAAAAAATGTAAAATCAAGAGTCACAAACCTGTTATTTATACAATTTTCCTGCTAATTTTGACTGCAGTAACTTTTAACTGCTAATATCTATAAGTTTTATAAATCTACTATGCCTAATCTTATTGCTTGTTTATATTAGTGTATTTATGGTGCATGTGTGATATGTTTTTCAAAATAGCATGGACCAGGGACAAGATACATAAAATTAACATCTTCATTCAAAGAAGTCTATTTTTTTAAAATTTGAACATGAAGTTCTACTGTATTTCTTAATTTGTACTTGAATTTTTTCCTATCAGACATTTCTACTATCCAGAAATAGTTTACAACATAGTAGATTCATCTAACATTTCCATTGGCTTATTATTCTGTAAAGTGTACAGGGCAAACAAGTTGTTCTGGACAAGGCTTTATGCCTTTAATTTAAAGTAAAATTAACTATAATTTAGTCATATCTACTAAAGGGTAACCATAACTAGTATTTCATAACTGTTTTACAAATTATTTCTATTGTAATTAATCACTTAAACAATAGTTTATGACTATCCGAACTTTAAATTTTGTAAATTTGTTAAAACTTACTGAGACAGAAAGTTTTTGATCGCTATGTGGCGATCTTCATCAGTATCTTCCGCTTGGAGATGTCGGGTCAAGCAGTGACGGTTTTAAAGACTGATTTTTGATAGTACCAAAGAGTATGTGTGATTTGTATTGTGTTTGTTTGTTTAATCTTGCTGCATTGAATTCTTGAATTTTGTAGTCCACTAAACGAACAAACACAATACAAATCACACATACTCTTTGATACTATCGAAAACCTGCCTTTAAAACAGTCACCGCTTGACCCAACATCTCCAAGCAGAAGACACTGATGAAGATTGCCACATAGCGATCGAAAACGTTCTGTCTCAGAAAGTTTTAACAAATTTACAAAATTTAAAGTTCGGATAGTCATAAACTATTGTTTAAGTGATTAATTAAGATTCACGAAAGGTAATGGACTACAAAATTCAAAAACTTCTATTTGTTTTACCAGGATAAACAGGAACGAGAGGAGGAGGAAAGAAAGAGAAGAATTCAGTTATATGTATTCATCTCAAGGTGTATTGCATATCCTTTTAATTCTAAACAACCAACAGACATGACGAGAAGACAGTCCAAGATAACGAAACAGCAACTTGAAGTGATCCAAGGACGATTTCAGGTCGGAACATAATATATTATTATAGTAATTGTGCTAAACCTAGTGAAAAATAATAAATTTGGTTATTGTAATCATCTTGATTTCACTGATTACATCATAAGTAATTATTTAAATCAGGGATGGCTAACTAGAACGCCCGCAGCCTGGTTTTATGGGGCCCCTGACGAATGTTAAAAACATTGAGTATTGATTTATAATTAAATGTAAAACATAAAAACATAGATTGGTATAGGTTATAAGTTGAACATGGATCTTAACCCCAGTAAAAGGTCTGTTATTTGCAAGGTGATACAATTTTTCAGATATGGTTGGAAACTGGTACTGCATTTTCCAGAAGAGAAATATACCAAAAGTGTCTTTGGTAGGAAAATAGTTTCAATTTTTGGAAGAACATATCTTTTTGAGTGCACTTTTTCAATAATGAAATTTATAAAATCAACTCTCCGCAACAAACTCAAAGAAAACCAACTTCGAAATCTGTTAAAGGTGGCAACCACGACAATTCAGATTTATTTTGATGAATTGTTGAATGATTGTGCCCTCCTACAGTGTTCTCATTAAGGGAAGTAGGTACATTCTTGTGGATGATTTTACGTTTAAATTAATTAGATTTATTTTTCCAATACCATGTTCTGCTAAGCGTTGACAACAAGATTAAATAACAACTAAAATTTTAATATTATACCGTTTTTGATCCTTTGTATATTGAGCTTAATATTAAATGTAGGCCTATATGAAAATTTTTGCATACCGTTTGTTGATTCATATTATTTCATATTGCTGGATACTATACGATATACGTATTGCCTAAGTTTGGCTTATTAATGTATGTGTGGATTAATTTTGCAGCCCTCGTCTTCATTGGAAGTATTGAAGTGGCCCTTTAGGGTTAAGAAGTTGGGCATCCCTGATTTAAATAACTAAGTGAAAACTAATGACTTATTATTTGATGCATTTTAAAACTGTCATTTCAAAACATATTAGTTTTATTGTGGTGTATGTGTGTATTTCTTGGTATTTGTTGAAGGAAAGAAGTTATATTTATAAGATTAAATTAAATGAGAAATTAAAAAACACTATAAAGTAAATTTCAATGATTTAAAATTACCTTTAAACACTTTACTCTCTCTCTCTCTCTCTCTCTCTCTCTCTCTCTCTCTCTCTCTCTTCTTATTAACTCAAACACATTTGTGTTCAAAATGAACTTGAATGTAAACAAGTTATAAATGTTTACAAACTAAAAAGTTATAACTGAAATTAAAAATTAAAAACTTCCAAACAAGTTAAAATAACTTTGACTAAAATAAAACCTTCTATTGACTAAAATTAAAATAGAAACTGTATTAATTAAAATAAAAACTTTCAAAAAATAATTTTTAAAAATCTATAAAAACTAGTAATTTTCAAACAAAGAAAAAATAATTACTATGTGTTTGTTCTGTAATGCATTACAAAAGGTAATAGGAATTTAATATAAGAAAATGCATATAATACTTTAATTAAGATGGCAACTGTGTTTTAGACTTTCTTGAAGGGGGATACACAGATCATGGCTGACGAAGCATTTCAAAATGCTGTCCAAAGTTATTTTGACGTGTTTTTGAAGGCAGACCGAGTCGCAAATATAGTTCAGTCAGGAGCTTGTTCTCAGCATGATTTCCGAGAAGTTTTCAGAAATAATATTGAAAAGAGAGTTCGGTAAGTTGAAAGAAAAACTTATATAAGGCATAATCTTTATAAATGTGTAAACATGGCCCTACTAAGTGAAAACATATGTTTTCTAAAGCTTTTGTTTTTTACATCTAGAGGTTTTTGTATAAATTATACTTTTTTGTATTAACTTGGCAAGAAAACACTACTTACTGATTTTTGCAGCAGACACGTTTTGCACTAGGTCAGCGCATTATTCAATGCTGTGAGTCACTGATAAAACTGTTACTCAGGTGTGTTGGTGTGAGTCTGGTGCATTTCTGTTCCGTGGTGTGTCATCATTCATAGAGTAGTTGTTAATTATGTGATCAAATATTGTATTTGATTGTGAGTGTGTTATGTCATTCAGAATGTGTTGTGGATAGTATTTATGGTGTTAGTATATCTCGTAGTTTTCTACTGTGTTGTTTTTTGCTTTTATTGATGTAATGTAGGATTTTTAGATTGGTGTCTATGTCAGTCTGTGAGTGTAATGTGTTTTGTATGTGTATGGCGAAATTTGATGTGGGTTGTGTCTTTCTTATCTGTTTTACGTGTACTTCATATCTTGTGGTAAATGTTCTCCCTGTTTGAAAAAATCACAAAAAATAGCTTCTTCATTCCGTAAACTTAAATACAAAGTAGCATTTACAACATCCAACACAATTAAAAAACACATACACAGTTCAAAAACACAGCTGGATAAACACAACAGGGCAGGCATATATAAGATTACATTCAACAACTATCCCAGCTTTTACATTGGACAAACAGGGAGAACATTTACCACAAGATTATTGCGAACACGTAAAACAGATAAAACATACCACATGTGAGTCTTGTCAGTGACTCACAGCATTCAATAATGCGCTGACCTAGTGTGAAACGTGTCTGCAGAATAAATCAGTAAGTAATAGTTTTTTGCCAAGTTAATACAATAAAAGTATAATTTTCTAAAGTGTTGGACGCAGTCCTATAACACGTGAAAATAGCAGTAGGAGATAAAATATATTATTGTGTGGAAATTCAGCAATGATCTTTGGAAGACATAATATGGTAATATTTGGAAATTGGTCGCAAAAAACCATTTGCTGACACACATGTGCTAGTTAAATTCAGATGGCCAGGGTGGCAAGCAGTGCCTCATGCATTCTACTATAATAAATGAGTTTTTTCCATATCATAAGAAACCTTTGTCATACTTTATACTTGAGAAGTAGTTTTAAATAGTAAACTTATAAAAGCTTTATTATTTATAATATGTACAACCATTTGTTATTTATTTTGCCATAGCTGTAGTATTTGTCAAATCATTTTATAGCACAATGTTGGCTTGACAAGGTTTTAACTGTCATTTTTGATGAAAATAAGGTTTTGACATTTTTTGAATGCCTAAACATAATATTTATAATGAACTGATTTTAAATGAAATCATTTTGGTAAGTTACCAAACTAGGAATGGATGGTTTCAATCAATAACGTGAAGGACACTGTTTTAGGACAACAAGATTGTAACTGGTGAAAATCAGTTATGGTAGTCGTAAATATAGTTTTGGCATATCAAAAGCCAATAACGAAGGACTACCATTATTGTTGGGATTCTTATGCTGGAAGTTTTGATATGGAGGTGATATTACTTTAACTAGCGACTAATTAAGCTTTACACTCAATCTATTTGTGTGTGTTGAGACGGCCAAAAACCGTCTCAAAATATACAGATTTTACAAAAGAAGGCAAAATCAGTAAAATTATTTAAAATAAAAATTTTAAAACGCAGTAGTGGAAGGAAAAGTAGCTGGCCAAACCTGTTCTCTATCAGAATAGGTAAACAAAGCCGGTCCAAAGGGCTGGTTTTGGCTAACAAAATGAAAAAGGGGGAAACCTGTTTTATGAAAAAAAGAAGAGGTGATTCAGCGCTAGGGGAACACGGACGTTTCCTTCTGGAGATCCAGAACCATGGACTGCAAGATGCCGTTCCGAGGCTAAGCCTTAATCCATAGCCCAAGATGGAAGTGGAGATGGTCATCTCTTCAACTGCCATTATTCGAATATAATTTTTTTTTAATGTAACTAAACAGTATTAAAGACGGCCTTAAATTCGTTCAATTGCGTCCGCTAGAACATTCTACACTTCAGGGAACCAACCTTGGGAGAAGAGGAGCGAGGTGCATGAAAATTTTTGGGGCAAGCCAAAATTTTAATAACAAAATAACCATTTAATAATTTAAATACAAATTTCAAAATTATAAATACAGTTTTCATTAAATACAAAATTATTATCAAATTGATTTTTCATTAGAATAAAAAAATATATAAGCAACTGACCTTTTATTGGAAAAGTATCTAAATGGTGGAGATTAAATATAAATTATTCAAATTTAAATTACTAATATCAAGATTAAAGTTTATCAAATTGTTACAAGGTCAAATTTAACAAGTTAAGACAAAGAAAATCCAATATCATTATTAAAATTATATATTTAAATTCAACGAGAAAAATTGAATGAGAATTTCAATAAAGAAATTTAAATTAAAATCGCTTTAGCTTGGTCAATAACGTTTATTTTATGTTCATTAAAATTACATCATACAACCAGTATTAAAAATATGTAATAACGAAAATCCTGTAAAATTGTACGAATCTTTTAGATTTATATATTTGGGAGCACAAATTTATATTGAAATTTAAATGATTTGGAAGTAAACTTGCGCTTATTTCTAAAAATAAAATAATGGACATGAAATAAAACCAGTTAGTATAAATATTTCTCATATTCTATTCAAAGTTGTAAATTTTATAAATTTGTGTTAGAAGAATAATTTAATCAAAACAACAAGAACATTTGAGAACCGTTATAAGCTATTTATCTTTATTTTAAGTAAAAACTGCTTTTGTTAAAATAAAATAAAATAAATCTTTGAGATAAAATTGTCAAGAGTGAATTTTAATATTATATTGTTTAAATTTCAAATTAATTAAAAATCAAGAAAATGTTAAAAAATTATTATTATTAACCTGTGGTAAATCAGTAATAAAATTTCTAAAATTTTTCCAACCATTTTAAAAAATAAAAGCAAATATTTTAAATCAAGTTAGAAAAAAGAATTCTAATAAATATTTATGCAATTGCAAATAATTATATCGATTTTAACATTGATAAAATAATTAATAATGAGCTTAAAATCTATCTAAATGAGATAGACCATTATGGTTGGTTTTATAAATGAAGTCCAGGGATTTTATCCACTCGCAGATCACACTACAGGTACCAGGACACGGTGTCAGGTGGGATCATATTTTGACCATGGCTGAACTGTCACGTTTCGGCTCTACAGTACCCATCATCAGTAAGTCAATGTACAGCGTAAAACATACATGGCTGAGGGTGTCGTAACAGGGGCTGGACGAGAGATTAGCGCCAAGAAGCGAGTTTTGGCCAGCTTCACTTTATTAGGCAAAATTGGTGACCGAGACAGGATGCAATTTAGAAGAGTAAAATAAATTGTACCCTTTTTAAAAATAAAATAAAAAAATAAAATTTTGTTATATGGAAACTAAGAAAATAAAATAAAGTAATTAATATAAATAAAATTCAGAAAATCAGGATACAATTCAGGAAGTTATAAAAGTTCGAATCGCGGATTTTTAAGAAAAGTAAATAATAATCATAAAACAATAAAATAAAAGAATAAATATTACCGTCAAAAAGGCAGACGAAAGACTTCGAAACGGATCATCTGGGCAAAATTGTAAAAAAGTAGAAAAAGAAAAAGAGATAAAAAATTAGTTAAAGTTGATTAATTAAAAGAAATAAAATGTATAAGTATAACTATGTCGTAACCAGAAATAGACAAATTATTAGCTTTCTTCAAAGCTGAGAAAGAAAAAGAAAAACAGGAGAGAGAGGCAGAGAATGCCGCTAGAGAAAAAAGAGAATAAGAAAGAGAAAAAAGAGTAGAGGAAAGGAGGAGACTAGAAAAATAAGAAAGAGAAAAAGAATTAGAAGAACAAGAAAGATTGAAAGAAATAGAATTAGAAGAGGAAAGGAGGAGAAAGGAAAAACAGGAGAGAGAAATAGAAAATGCAGCTAGGGAAAAAGACAAGAAGAAAAAATATTGAAGGAAAGAGAATTAGATAATACAGTAAGTGAGGCGGAGAGAGCAAAAGAAAAAGAGGAAAGAAGAAAAGAATTAGAAGAAGAACGGAAAGAGAAGCAAAAAGTATTAGAAGCATTCCAGTTAGAAGTCAAAATGTATAAGAAAGAAACGCAATTAAAAACAAATGAACTATAAAGCGAGTTATGCGAATTTAAAATTGAAGTAGAAAATAAAGATAAAAAATTAAATGAGCGAGTGGTAGTGATAGAACAAAATGTTGATGCAGTGCAACAAAAAAATGAAAAGAGTAGAGGATAGAGTAAGAAGGGTAGGCAAAGAGGGAACTGTAACACAAATTTGTATGCCCAGAGTTTCAACCATTTTAATGAGGCGTCCTACAAAAAAAAATGGAATTTTGGGGAAACAAAAAAGGAGGACTCCATGAATTTTCTGAATGAGATCGAAGGATTCTTTGAGGAAATCGATAGTACTATGGATGAGGCAACCAAATTTAAAATCGTCGAGAAATACTTAAAGGGGGCGCAGCGGATGCATGGTGGAAGGCGATAAAAATGGGGACAGAAACCTATGACCAATTTAGGGAGGAATTCGTCAAGCAATTTTGGAGCTTCCACCAACAGGATACTATCCTAATGGCCTATTTAGCATGGTAGAGTACTTTGTCATGATGATAAACCGCAAAAAAAATTTAAATACGGTTATACCTGAACAACACCTGATTTTCATGATTATGAGGCATTTTGGAAGTAATGTGCAATTAGCGAGCGTAGGAAACCCTACTAACAATATAAAAAATGCCATTACTTTCCTACAACAGATAGATAATGTTTCAGAAATTGAGAGAAAAGGAAACGGAAATGGGAATCACAATACCACCAGGAGTCCACAAAGGGAGGTCACGTACAACCAGAAACCTAACCATAACCAGCGATCCTATGGCGACACCAAAGAAAAGCCCAAATCCAAGTATCCGCAAAACACAGATCCTTCCTCAGCCATCCCAGGACCTAGTGACTAACATTAAAAAAACTAGGAAGTAGGATCTCTGGTCGGTGTAATAAGAGTAGGTTGCCCAGGCTAGGGATCCAGCATAACCATGAAAATAGGGATGTGGAAATAGGGTCAAGTCAGGGTAGCGAGGAGGGGTCAAGTCAGGGTAGCGAGGAGGGGCTACATCCAATGTCATGGGAAGACAAAAGAGCTTCACAAGGCAGTACCTTTAAAGAGCTGAAAAAAAGTTTCAAAAGTAAAATCGAAACAAAAATAAATAGAAAAATTCAGGAAGATTTAGAAAAATTAAAGTATGAAAAAGCAAAGGGAAGAAACAGAATAATAAGAGTCACCAGTGAACATGAAGAATACAGTGACCCAATTAAAACTAGCAAAATAACACCTGTAAAGCTAAAAAAGGAGGGGTCAAGACGGAGTAGGAAGGAGGGGCTACTTCCAACGTCTTGTGAAAATGAAAGAGCTTCATAAGGCAGTTCTTTTAAAGAACCGAAAAAAGGTTCAAAAGTAAAATTAAAACAAAAATAAATAAATAAATTCAGGAAGATTTAAAAAAAATTAAATTACGAAAAAGCAAGGGAAGAAATAGAATAAGAGTCACCAGTGAGCATGAAGAATACAGTGACCCAAATTAAAACCAGCAAAATAACACATGTAAAGCTGAGGAGAGGTCGAGTAAGGGTAGTGAGGAGGGGCTACGTCCAACGTCTTGTGAAGACGAAAGAGCTTCACATGGCAGTACTTTTAAAGAGCCAAAACAAAGTTCAAAAGTACAATCAAAAAGAAAGTAGGAGAAGAAAGCAAGAGGAATTTAAAATACACAAATCTAAAGGAAATTATATAAATAATGAGTTCAATACAATAACTAAAAAATAAAACCCTGTCCGCGGGGAACAAGGGATAGAGAAAGTTCTTTGTAGAAAACTAACAGGCCCTGAGCCAGAAGAAGTTAAAATAAATAAAAATTCTAAAGAAATGGAGAGAGTTAGGGAAATTTGTAAAAATGATAGCAACCTAATAGAGACTAACAGAATGGGTGAAATAGAAGTACTGTTACGGCCTAAACAAATTAAAATAAAAAATAAAAATTGTTTAAAAGAACCAGAAAAGATAAAAAGCGTAGAAAATGAAAAACCAATAAGAGAAAAAAAATTAATTTATTTAAAAAGGCTATAAGCTAAAACAGTAAGGGTAAAACCCAAAAATGAAAAAAGTAGAAAATGCGGAAAGCAACAAATTGGCCGAAATAAAATACTTCAAACAACCTAATGTTATAAACTCTATTAGAATCACTAAATCAATAAAATTTGCAAACTCTAAATAAAAAATGAAAATTCAAAAAGTAAAAGAAAATAATAAACTAAATTTAATCAAATACAGAACAAAAATAAATGGAAAAAAATTTGCGCAGTGGAGGAAACTAAGACGACGGAAAAAACGGAAAAAATCATCCAAGGACATGACAAATAAGCAATGGCTAAAAATAAATAGTGTTGAAATAAAAAATAAAAAAAATGATGAATCCATATTAAACAATATACAGGAACAAAAATTGCAAAATTTATTAAAAAGGAAAAGCATATACGATGTAAGAGAGATTTAAAAAATATTTTGTCGAATTAACATGTTACATTAAGTACATTTAAATTGTCTAAAACATAGGAAATTAAAAGCAGGGTGTAGTTTGTATCAACAAACTAATTTAAAAAAAGGTTTTATGAATCTATTAAACAAAATCAACATTGAAAGATAAAAAGATTAAATTGTCGGAGCAGAAAGTTCGAAATCATGTTTACCTAGCAAGATAACAAGGAACAGGTAGTTTTATCAGTTCAAACAAGTAAAACTACCAAGAATAAAATCATGTTTGTTTGTTTGTTTGTTATCTGAGTTAAGTATTATTGGAGAAATAGAATAACAAACAAATTTCCAGAACAATAAGCAAAATGTACAATCAGTGGCCAACATGTTTAGTTTATTGAAAAGGGATTTTAAATAAATTGGTTCAAGGTCAGATATTTGAAATCTTATATGGATAGAATAGTAACTCAGGACTTTAATGCCTAAATAAACAATGAAAGTAAATAGAAAGTTACAGCTAGAACATTGTGCAGTCTTAGAAACCAGAGTTATTATGTCTTATCGAATGCACATTGCCTTTGCTAGAAAATAACTTAAGATCAGCAGTTTAGACAATATGATGTATTAAGTCCCTCTGGAAGGGAGTTCAACTTAATAGATAAAATTAACCCCAAAACAAACTAAAATCTTTCCTATAATGCAGTGAACCTGAAAACAGAACAACACCAGTATACCACATGACAAACGGAAATCCCACCTGGCAATCGACTAGAAGAACTTTGTCTCAGTTGATGCTCGAAAATGAAGACAAATAATTAAAGTCTACGAAAGTTAACTCGCATATATACCAAGTAAGATTATTGTTCAATTACATATATACATATACTCATAAATAGTTAATATTTGGAGTACATCTGTTTATTTTGTAGTGCATAAAAATGCAATTCTGATTTTTCACCAGCATCTTATCTAGCATTGACTAGGTAAACCCAACAACAGTTGAAGTGCGAATAAAGAACTACAAACAGCTCCGCCCCTTATGAAGAGGAAAGCAGCTACACCTATTAACGTCAATCGGTATATACCTGATCTAAACAATTGCTCACATTCCTTTCCTTTTGTTCACTATTTTTCCAATAAAATCTATCGATGATGGTTTATATACGCTAAGTAAATTCAAAGTACTATTGGATTTGTTAAGTGCCCTTTGCTTCTCTGTTTTAATAGCCTCATGTGTAACTCTATTTCTGTATTTTTTTCTACTTGAGCAATCTGTCAGCGAGACTGGAAATCAATGGTATGACATTTCTCGCTATGGTGCTTTTACAGAGTAAATGTTTTATGCTTCTTTTTAATGGTAAGTTTATACTCACTAATCATAGCTGAGATATGTCTGTTTGTTTGGCCAATGTATGATTGTTTACAATCTCCACAAGAAACATTGTAAGCACCATAGTTTTCTAAATATATCTTAAGTTTGGCCTTACCAGGAACCTTGTCAATTGTTATGTGAGACTTATAAACAGATTGGATTTATATAATTTAATGTAATAACAATGAGTGTGAGCTTGGATTGATAAATAAAAAGTGCACATCAATGTAATTTGAAACTATATCATTAAATACTTAATGTCAAATTATTTTTATTTTGTATTAAAAAGTCAGATGATATTGATGAATTTAATTGTATTAAACATTTACTGTTTTTATTTAATATTGTAGTAATGTAATTTATATTCATAATGGTAAAATTTTATCAACTCTTACTACTTGTAAAAACAATTTTTTTTATTACATAAATAATCAACATTGTAAGAATTAAATTTTTGTCAATTTTTATTTCATTGTTTGCATTTTTTTAACAATTCAACACCACAAAATATTGTTTGTAAATGTTACATTGGTTTATGAATTTTCAATAAATTTGTAACTATTCCAAATTATTAAGGTAATGTTTCCCTTTAAAACAGTAGAATAAATTAAATTTCATCTTAATTAAATTCATTCTTAATTAACCATAACTGGTTTTGTTGCAGCTCTCTGCCAGAAATTGATGGACTGAGTAAAGAGACTGTCCTTGCATCATGGATGGCAAAATTTGACTGTATATTTAAAGGTATGAAATAAAAGGAAAGGTGAAGTTTATTTAGTTTATAATTTGTCAGTGTTGTTTATCAGTATACCATTTTAGGCTACTCGTATTCTTTTCAGCAGACATGTTTCGCACAGATCAGTGCATTGTTCATTGTTGTGAGTCATGGACAAGACTCAGCACTGAACAATGCACTGATGTAGTGCAAAACGCGTCAGATGAAAAATATCAGTTAGTAGTAGTTTTCTGCCAAGTGATACCAATAGTAGCATGTTAGGATAATTGGCATCTAGGATAATTGACACTTGATTGTAGTTAGTAAATATTCCATTAATTTTTACCTGTTTTTAATTGTCTAATTTTTGGTGTTAATAGCAACAAATCTAGTAATTATATGCCACTGATGGACTGACTGGTCCATTAGTAGCTCCTAATGTTTTACTAGGAGCTCATGTACTAGTGAGATAGAAATAAACAGTGAAAGTAGAAATATAATAGTGAAAATAGAAATATAATAATAAATATATAAATTGTGAAGACAGAAATAAGTAGTGAAATACAGACCACATAGAAAATCAATATATGTTATTTTATACTTTTCTACATAATAAAATAAAAATAAATTTAGAATATTTAAAAGGCAATTAAATTTTGTAATTTTATAATACTGTTATATATATCTACTATAATATATCTTTACTTACTGTCAACACTTTTTTAAATATCAAATAAAATTAATAATCTTAAGAAAGTTATAAAGAAAATTGTTTTGAAGCAAATTTTGTTAAAATCAAATTGTTGTTACTTTTGCAATTTATTTTATGTTTTTGTCTAAAACTAATTAATAATTAGATTGTGAACATGTTTTAAAAAATCAGTCATTTAGCTATCATTGTAAAGGAAAAGATTTATTTAGCTTGCTTAATCAATTGAGAAATATTTTGAAGTAATTATCTGTTAACAGTTGGCGAAGAAGATTCAAAGCGGCCTTCTCGCATGCAGCAGCAGACACTTAACAGTGAGTTGATACTTTCCAAGGAGCAGTTATATGACATGTTTCAACAGATTTTGGGTGTTAAGAAATTTGAACATCAGCTGTTATTCAATGCTCTCCAGGTAAAATAATTTCATGTGTTTACTAAGTGATAAAGAACGTTAATATAAATACAATTGGTTGATAATGCTTAAAGAAAGCTCAAATATTGCAACTAAAAAATATAACTTTTCATACAATGAAAGCTTTGATTTAAAAACACAGTAAAATCCGCCTAATGCAAATTCTCGTTTAAGACGATCTCCTACTTAATACGATTTTTACTCAAACCCTAAAACTTAGCATAAAAAAACACTAATTTTCACAGATGATACACTTTAAATCCCACTGAATACACTTTTTTTACACAACGATTCTTTCAACTACTATTGGAAAATATACCGCTCAGCAATAAATTTAAAATGAAAAAGCATTACGGTAATTTTATGCAGTTCAGCAATCGCAGTACTGTATAAGACATCAATGGTTATGAAAAATATATTTATTACGGAACGGAATCCAACAGAAAAAAAATAAAACTATGATAAATACTGTCTAAAATGATTCAGTAGGATGTTCACATTAATGATATAGAGCCCTGAGTTTACACGGCATGAGTAGGATGACATCAGCACATTTTTGTTTGCTTAGAACAAAATGCCTTGATTTGCTTACTGTACATGTATAAGTACAGTATTCACTCTACCATGAACGCATTCCTCCCTCCTTTTTATCTTCCTCCACTTTTACTTTATCCTCTAAACACGGATGTCATACAAAACGTTTGTCAGTAGATTCTAGTCAGTCACATTGGAGATTTTGTACAGAAAGTATGTAACTGTATGTGACATAGAATCATTTATTATTACAGTGTGTATAGTTGTTAACAATTACAGAGTGGCGTGTTTTTAGTCTTATGAGATGAGCGGGATGAAAATAATCGCTTTATCAGTAAATGATAAATTGAAAATTTAGAAGTGTTACAATGAAAATTCTTATTTGAGAAATCAAAGGCAAATCGCGGCCGATCTGAACATTCTGAGTTCCAAATTGACACACATTTTAAAAAAGAGGAAGGAGTTAGAAGGTAACGCAGTGCAAGGTAAGCAAAAAGAATGAAAATAAAAACCAGGAGGTATGAAGAATTGGAAAAGGTTTTGTTGCAACAGTTTCGTCATAGTCGTACCTTATATCTGCCTATGAATGGGACATTGCTAACTAAAAAAAGCACAAATTGTGAATGAGTTTTAAACGGACAGTTTTACTATTTCCAGTAGATGAATTGACCAATTAAAAATAAGATATGACCTTGTATATTGTCAGATCAGTGGAGAAGCAGAGGCAATTAATGAAAAAGATGTTTCTACGTAGTAAGAAACTGTGTTACCAGAGTTTCTGAAGACATCAGTCTTCAATGCTGACGAGTTTGGACTTATTTTTTAGACCCATGCCAGATAAGTAGCTTGTTTATAAAAAGAACAAATGCCACAGTGGAAAAACTATGTTAATAGAGACTTTCAGTACTAGTGTGTGAAAATGGAGATGGTAAAAATTTGAGCTATTGGTTGTGGGAAAGTCGAAGTCATCACGATGCTTTTATGTACCAAGCAGATTTTACTGTATTCTCCTAATATAAACAACACCATGTCACAGTCTACAATTGAGTGAAAAAGCTAGGAAAGTTATCAAAAGTCCATTTTACAGAGGAGTAAATATAGAAAACAAGCATAACAATAGATTTAGAAACTAATCTTATTTTTTTCTTTAAGAAATTTTGTGAAACGATTTGTAAGAGTGGTGCAATTTTATAAGACATTAAAATATGATTATTATATTAGTTACCTCTCAATCTTATAACCCATTTGTCATCCCAATATAGTCTAGAAAAATTCTTCAAACTTTTATTGTTATAAGTCAGTATATACTGTAAATTAGTGCATAACTAGTAGTAACAATTCACAAAATTAAATAATAAAAACGATATACTCAAACACTCACTAGGTGCTACTTTATTAACCAGACTAATTTCAGCGACGATGTCATCCTCATTAGTTATTGGCTTACATTAACCTATTTTATCACAACACCACAATAATAGACAAACTAGAGCAAAATATAAAAAAAACCACTAACATTAACACTACAGGGAGGGAAAACAAATACTTCACAATACCAAATATAAACAGAACATCAAATAAAATAGTCCACAAATTTAAAAACACAGGTAACAAAATAGTATACAAAACTAATAACAAACTACAAAACAAAATACAACACAACAACAACAACAAAGATAAACTACAAGCACCAGGCGTATACAAATTAAACTGTACAAACTGCAACAAATTCTACATAGGGCAAACAGGTCGCAGCTTTCAACAAAGAGACGAGGAACACAAAACATCACCAAAACAGAACACCAACTCAGCATTCTCCAATCACCTAAAAGAAACAGGATACAATTACAGTAGAACCCCTCAAATTCGAACCCTTGTGAAATCCGAACATGATTTAATGAAAACCAAATTTTAAAAAAGTATCTAAAATTTAATGTATGTACTGAAAGTTTGCTACTTATGTAAAACATGACTGAGATGTCTATTGGAATTGACACTGTAAAAACATGATATAATACGAAGGCCTATACTGTACTACTGTATCACTTCATTAACATAGAATTTATTGGCAGTAAAATAAAAATAAAAAGACAAACACTAAACTACATCTTCCACTTAAAAAGAAAGACACAAAGACTGAACTATATTTTTCACTTAAAATCAGTAATCTTCATCTGGCGAAGAGACATAAACCTTCCCGAGGATGCATTAGCATAACATCATTGGGTGTTGCAGGTTCATGTTGTTTTACGTATCACAACGCAATGTCGAGAGCGTCGGCATGAGTAACAGCATTCATAGAGGCATCTTTTTCCTTGCTATTGCTATCTGCTACACTGTCATGGTGTTGATCCTGGATCATAGACACCATGATGTGCTCGGTATTTACTTTATTGTTATCTAGTGCTGTCCACTCTTCCAGGCACTTTCTTCAGCATCTTCACAAACTGGTACTCTTTGAATGAGAGCTGAAAGAGCTCAGTTTCATCATCCCGTGTTCTAAGTGGTGTTTCCACAAATTCGAGGCTAGGCCAGAGCTTCTTCTGAGATTTCTGCAGTAAAGTGTTCCTGATATTATTCCAGGATTCAGCTGCCCAATAAATTACATCCTTTATTGTAATCGTCCTAAGTTTTTCTGGAATAAAAAGAGAACAGTCTTCATCAATAAATGTTTGCAGAAGCTTTTTTCTGTAGCTCAGTTTCATGTTCTGCAGCACCCCTTGATCCATAGGCTGAAGCAAACGATGTCACGTTAGGTGGGAGAAAAATTGCTTTTATGTCTTTACATACCAACAGCATGTCTGAAGGATGTGGAGGAGTATTGTCTATCAAAAGTAGAGTTTTGGTGCCATTTCATTTTTTTCATTAAATTTTGTTACTCAAGGAACAAATCCATTTTTTAAACACTCCTTGAAAATATTACCAATCATCCACGTTTTACACTGATTTCTGTAATGAACATGGAGAGGATTCAAGTTCATATTTTTAGGGCTCATGGCTTAGCAGACTATCCAATCACCATTAATGGTAGCTTATTTGTTCCCGCTGCATTACTGTAAGCTAAAACTGTGAGACTCTGCTTGTTTCAAAGCTTGGCACAGAAGATTCCTCTTTAGAAGCAAGATATTTAGTGGGAAGGGGTTTAAAATTCAATCCCGCCTCGTCCGCATTATACACTTGCTGGAGTGAACAATTTTCAGACGAAATCAATTTTTGAATTCGTCTAAATATTTTTTTGCAGCAAGATTATCAGCTGATAACTTTCCTTCCGCTTACCGTTAGTTGTCTAATTCCGTGCCTTCTCTTCCATCTACCCAACCATCTATTGCTAGCAGTAAATTCCAAATCACCGTTCATTAATTTGTTTAACTGTAATGTGTTTTCTTGTATTAATGGGCCACTAATAGGAATTCCTTTCTGCTTCTCTTGTGTAAACTATAAAAATACAGCCTCGTCAATTTTTTCATTCACAGAAACTTTCGAGTGGTGGCATTGTTCCAAAGACTTTTCACTTGTAACACTGAAAAACATTAATTTTTGATACAGAATTATGTAATGAATGCTCTAATATTGTTTATGAACAAAATACACAGCAAATCCGAAATCTGAAATTTTTTGCCAAATTCGAACTTTTCCAAATCTAAACAGGCTATAGCCCCAATTAGTTCAGATTTGAAAGGTTCCACTGTACATATATATTTACCATAACCTAGAAATCTTACACATCAACAAAAACAGATCACATCTCAACACACTAGAACAATATGAAATTTACAAACGCACAAAATACAAACATACTAAACAAACAAACATAATATAAATCACACATACTCTTTGATACTATCGAAAACCTGTCTTTAAAATTGTCACCGCTTAACCAACAACTCCAAGCGGAAAATTTAGACACTGATGAAGATCGCCACGGAGTAATTAAAATAGTTCTCTCAGTACATTTTTACAAATTTACAAAATAAATTGAAGTTTGGATAGTCACAAACTAATGTAAAAGTGATTAATTAACTTTCACGAAACGTAATAGACTACAAAATTCAAGAACTTCTTTTAATCTACACATCAATTTAAATTAATGATGGAAATTGTCTTCATCATAGTATCAATAAACAATTAATATAAAATAAATAGAAAAACAAAGTAGTCTTAACAAAATAAAACAAGTCTATTAATAAAAATATTAAAATTTACACTATATTACGAGTATAGTATTTTTAAAAATAGCACACTCACATTAATTGATTAAAACATATGTTATTATTTTGTTTAAACTTTATTGTTTTAGAACATTTCTAAATGAATGTATAACATAAAAGACAGTGATTTAATTATTTGGTGAGCAATTTATGAAAAATATCATTATTAATTTATGTATTGGATTAAAACTAACCTATGCAAGAACTTGCGTAAATAGTTGGTTGCTGTGTTTGATTTATATTTATAAAACAGCGAAATAAAATAATTATCTTTTGTAATAATTATCTTTTTGTTCCTGTTGCTTAAGATCCCTATTTGATTGTCAAACAGACGGTTTTACTACAAGGTTGAAATTACATATTATCACTAATCAAACAATAATAGCATAAATTGAACATGGGTTGTTGAATCAGTCAGGTGTTTAAATGACAGTAGTCTGTTACAGAGTGTTAGTCTATACGATAAATCAAGCACTCCTTTAATAATAATGTTGCTAGTAATTAAATAATAATTATAAATTCTTACTTATTACACTTTTGCTATTACTTGCGACCAGAATTTGTCAACTAAAGTTTGTTACATTGTTAACTTACACTTGGAGGAAACGTTTTCGTCTTACAACTTCTTCAGCCTCGTATTTTTGTGCTAGGATTGCTGCAGTTGTGCTTCTTTGGTACTATTTTTTGAAAGTTAGAAGTGATGTGATCAAAGAGTATGTGTGATCTATGCCGTGTTTGTTCATTTAGGATGTTGTTTTTATATGTGTTGCTATGTCTATATATGCCATACTGTTCTTGTGTGTTTAATTTTTGGCCTTTGTTGCATGTGTGGAGGATGCTCTTGTTATTTTCTATACTTTTGCATGAATTTTTAGTGTCCATGAGGTGATTTGCGAAGGTGGATTCAATAGTAGTGTGCAGTGCGCTTTTGAGTTTTTTATATCTTTCAGCGAAAGACCTGCCTGTTTGTCCAATATAGAACTTATTGCAGTTGTTGCATTTTAGTTTTTATACTCCTGGATTATTGTATGTGTTGGTATTGTTATTAATGCTGTGTCTGATAACCGTTTTGCTTTTATTTGTTGTTCTGTAAGCTACATTGTATCCTGCTTTTTTGAATGGCTGTGCTATTTTATTTGTGAGTTTATTTATGTATGTGAGGATGATGAATTTGTTTTTGTTCGTGTTTTTGTTGTTTGTATTGTTGTTACTGTTTTTGTTAGTATTTTTTTGTGCTCACTGCACACTACTATTGAATCCACTTTCGCAAATCACCTCATGGACACTAACACTCAAGCAAAAGTATGGAAAATAACATGAACATCCTCCACACTTGCAACAAAGGCCATAAATTAAACACACTAGAACAGTATGAAATATATAGACATAGCAACACACATAAAAATGACATCCTAATGAACAAACACGGCACAGATCACACATACTCTTTGATCACATCACTTCTAACTTTTAAAAAATGGTACCGAAGAAGCACATCTGCAGCATTCCTAGCAGCAAAAATACGAGGCTGAAGAAGTTGTAAGACGAAAATGTTTCCCAACTTTAGTTAACAAAAAGTCTGGTCACAAATAATAGCAAAAGTTTAATAAGTAATTAACAACCAACTTGCCATGAACAGCAACAAGATTTCGATATATAAATTGTTATTAAGTCATTAACATTATTGCTCATTATAACCACTAGCATTGTTAATGATTTCAGCTGGATTCTGCAGATGAGCAGGCTGCTGCTATTAGGCGAGAATTAGATGGCCGAATGCAGAAAGTGTCAGAGATGGAAAAGGTAAGCTGCTAAGTGTGTAATGTAACTACCTTCATTAAAATTAACAAAGTCAATGCTGAATGTTTAAAAATAAAGTTTCCAGGTGAAATATTAATGAAACTACAAGATATTTTGTAGTTTAGTGAGTGATACACATTTAAATGGATTTAGTGATTAATAAACTTAGAGTATATTAAAAATAGTATTGTAAGCTCTTGATTATCCACAACATTATTATGAAATTTACTTTTGTTTTTTTCATAGGTGTAAAAAGTGTATATTATGTTGTTTATAGGAATTAGAAAGGGAAATGCATTTAATGTATTTCTGGCAAAATAAAAATATTTTCACTTTGACTTCCAGAAACTATTATTTGTTAAAACACTTGTAAATACTTACAACTTGCCTATAGTAGCACATACTTTTATAATTGTTGAGGACGGCCGTTTTGGGAGATGTGTAACTGATATCAAGGTTTTCGTAGGTTAGGGTATTAGGGTGGGAAGGGAATATTATGGTTGCGTGGGTGTATTTTGTGAGTATTAAGAGTTAGGTGTACTCACAAAGTACACCCACAGCACCATAATATTCCACCCCACCCTAATACCCTAACCTATGAAAACCTTGAGATCAGTTACGGTCTGAGTTGACAATAGGACACATCTTTCGAAATGGCCGTCTTCAACAAATATAAGTAAGTACTACTATAGGCAATTTGTAAATATTTACAAGTGTTTTAGAGAAAACTAGTAGCTCATGTGAAGATGGAATCAACAAATATATATATATTATTTGTTATTTATCCTAATCGTAGAATAAACTATTAAATTTAGGCCCAACATAAGGAAAACCCCAGAAATTTTAAAGTTCTTTTTACTCTAAATGTACCCGCTCAACAATTTGGTAGATCTCCACTCATACCTCCTCACATTATTACTCGGCTACAAACAAATACAGACTCCTGCACGTGCCATTTGTTTTAGGTGGTGCCTTTGTTTATAAACGGGGTTTTTACTGTTGTCATAAAAAACCTATAATGAGTGACCTTGGTTTGACAAGAAACACGATGATGTTTAAGAAGTTTATTTTAGTTTTGATCTAAAGAGATTTTTTTGGAGATGAGTTTATGTTATCATAACAATTTATTTGTCTTAAAGGTTGTTATGGGAAAGATAAGTTAATAACAAACTAACTTGGTATGCAAGCTAATAACCCAGTGGTTATTAATAAATATAGGTTGGGGAAAACACCAATGCTCCTGAAAGAGACTGGCTAAGAAAGTAGCCTGTAGCAGAGTTTTCATAGCTTTATTTTCTTCATATAAATTGCTTTATTTTTTGTTTTATGTTATATATGTATGTAATAATTGTTTACGAAGTTAACAACACACTTTTCAAATGATCATTGTTTTGTAAAAAAGATTTAAGCCCTATAACTATTTCTTCTAATACTGTGGAGTTTAACACAGCTGACTATCAGGTAGAGTAAGCCAGATTCAAGATGGGCTAGAATAGTGATGTAATGATAAAGATACTGTTGTATGTTCAAATGATTCTGAAAGACAGCAGCACGTGTCGAAGGTTAACACTTGTAAAAAAAAGCAACTATAGTTCTTTTCAAATGTAGCTCAAACAATATTAAAGTTCATTTAACAAGTATGGAGTCGACCTGACATCGCAGCTCTTGGAACTTCAGTGTAGATCAAAGCACCCCTAATGCTTGTCTGGAAAGAATTAAGGAATCACTTTAGATACACTTAAACCACTGTAATAATAATCTGTTTGAAAATAATAATGTTTGAATAAGATAAAAATGTTATTTTAGCTAAATGTATCAACTAAAAAAAGTTACTTAATAGTTATAAAAGTATTTTTATAGTCAAATCAAATTGTAAATTAATGAATGCAGATAAAGGGTCTGCCCCTAACTCACCTTTACATACTTTACTTAAATAGCCTTTTTTCAAATACGACACATTAATTTAATTGGTTTTATTTTATTTATTGTTATTAGCTGTAGTTTTTATAACATATGTATTATTATAGTGTACTTTTTGACATAGTCTAATTGGTTGAAGATGGCCGATCGTTATTTGTTAGTTGAGGGCAGAGAGGGGGCGGAGCTTACCTCATGCCTATATGTAGAGACCATAGAGAACGATTGGTATCACTCTAGTTTGTAACTTTTTGTTTGATAGATTGTAATTTTGTAATAAGACCCTCTGATGATGATAACATGGTCATCAAAATGTACATAAGGGTTTATTTTTAAGTAACTAGTTTTATTTGTTATTTTTGATTAATTTTGTGGTATTGGTGTTCTTTTCAATATTTTCATGGTAAAATATTGTACCACTGGGCTCTTGATATTGTATATTTATGTTTTTTACTTGATTTATTTCATAAATTAATTGTTTTGATATAATTATTTTCTTTCCATTACAGAACAGAAAACTGATGCCAAAATTTGTCCTAAAAGAAATGGAATCACTCTATATTGAAGAATTAAAGACATCAATAAATTTATTAATGGCTAACCTTGAATCATTACCTGTTTCTAAAGGTTCAATGGATTCAAAATATGGACTTCAAAAGTTGAAGCGCTATAATAACCACAGGTAAGCTAAAGAGAAATTAAAAATTCCAATTAAATGACAATTAAATTATGTATGATATCTAGATATATCTTCTTTTAGATTTTGTATCACAAATAATGTAATTTTGGACACTGGTATTACAGTTAGTACATTTGCTGCATTGTAATAAGTAAAGATGTTTTATTTATAGTAAAATTTTGTTTTGAAAAATATACCTCAAAGTGAGAAGGTACCAGAGATATCAGCAAATAAGTGTTTAGTATTGGATTTTACCTTATACTTACTTTATCTCAGATTGGATGTGGTGTACTGAGCAAATTAAATGATTGTGTTTTCATTAGAAAACAATACAAAACAAAATCACAAACTATTAGTATGTACTTACTTCAAGAGAAAATTATTGCATCCATTAACGCATAAATACTTATATTTATAATAATAATTATATAATTAATAATAATAATAATATTTATTTGTACTGCTTATGCCTATAAACATTACATCACGTGTTATTACAATTACATCCTCTTATATTCTGTATTATTGTTTTCGCAAGAATAATATATGTCAAAACAAGTACAAAGTCTCATTTCCGGAGTATAATCATCTTTTCAGTTTTAAAATAATTTTTCTGGTACATTGCCTGTCTCGCTGGTTAATAATTCAATTGTTCCATAGTGATTTGGATATGTTGTGTAGCTTGCTCTATGTTCAAATAACAATTTTATATAAATTAAAGCCTAAATAGTGTGTAATTATCATTCCATAACCAAAAGAAACGGAAGTTATGTTTCAACTGTTCTTTCTCCAACAGCCAATAGGAACACTTGCATTCTCATATAGCTGTTAATAATGGCATCAGAATTTATAGTGGATGTTTTAAAATTTTGTGTTTATTTGTAATAGTTAATAGTTATAATTAACAAAATACCAAATTTTAACTCAGATGGTATAACTGCTATTTTAAATGCTGATTCCAACATTTAAAGGTAAGAAGCATTTTATATTTAAAAACTTATTCAGAAAGAGTAGGGTATCACCTAGTCAGTGCTGTTTATAAATTCATGAATACATGCTGACTTGCAATGAAGATATTTAAAAAGTCCATTCTATGGTCTGATTCTTACTATAAAAACTCCATAATAACATTTGCACTACAAACCTTTCAAGATAAAAAACCTATCAGTTATTGTATTGGTGCAATGATTTTCAGAAAATTGTTCAGAAAGTAGATTAGTCATGAGTCTAAAGCTTCAAAGAATCTACTCTTTCAAACACATGTCCTATCTCACAGATTATTTCGATAACCAAAAAAAAAAAAATGCATAAATCTGTTATTGTTAAAGAGGAAAGAATATAAGTTTAGTTAATGCTTAAGTTTATGCCTTAACTCAACAGAGGTTTTTATGATTTATTAATAAAAAAATACTACTATAATATACAGTAAACTCCCAATTATCCGTGGAATAGGGTGGCCCGGCAACGCCGGATAACGAATTCCCCGGATAATCCACTATAAACAAAGAATACGCAAAACGATCGATAATCGATTATTATACCATAAGTTACACAAATAATGACCCCGGTCAATGCAATTCACAAATAATCTTCAGAGGACAAAATAAATACAGCAAATAATTTAAAATGTCGATGTATTTGACAGATTATAACATGTACATTTATATGTCTAACTATTTACAATACGTACATAAGTATATGTCAAAAGTAAATATGTATGTACATATGTAATTTCCTTTACACATAATACTTTCACTTTCTAAAAAAAAAATCTGTCTCTCTCGTCTGTTTTTTTGTGAGCATTGATTTAGCTTTAATGTGAGATCTAAGTTTCTTGAGAACCATTTTGTCACACAGTGTCTACTTGTGTCACAAAGCCATAAAGATCGATAATGTATATGACAGACATGGATAATGCATATGTCACATCCTAGACTATTTATAGCCGAGATTAGCTGACATTTGTTTACAATCTTATGATACACATTAAGTTTTCGGGCATCCAAGCATTTTGTCATTGTCTCTTATATACAGTAGTCTGCTCGCCCCTTTTAATTTCGCTGGCCCGCATCGAGATGTTTCCCTTTCAATGTAAAAATTAGTATGTACATATTTACATATCTATTCCCTTCATCTTAACTTCTATTAAGCCTTATTTGTATTTACGTCGTAATTCACCGTTTGGAAATTTAAATGAATCTGATTGGAATAAAAATTGGATATTTGTAAAACAATGGCAGACCCCGGATAATCCGCAAACAGGTTAATCCGCCCACAGATAATCAGGAGTTTACTGTACAATAAAATTAAACTGTCTTTTAGATTTTTGTCAATTAATTTCACAGTTTATTTTTAAACTTACTATTAAATCTTAAAACAATTTGTATAAAAATTTTTATCAATAGTAATTTTTATTTATAATTAATTATTTAACTACTAGGTGAAGTAAAATCATTGTATTATTCTTTTGAAATGTCAAAAAAACCCTTGCATGTTTTGAGATAAAACAGTAGCATCCCAAAGAGGTGTTCCATCTCCAATCACATCTCATACTTAAATAATTTAATAAATTTACATATTTAAATTTTGTAATGATATTAAGTTACTATTATTATGAAATACCTGATTAAACTCGTATTCCCATCTAGTTATAATAAGTTTGATTTAATTTACAATCTAACATTATATTTGTGTTTTCTCAAAACTATCAAAAAAGGAGATGTAACTCTTGCATTCTCAGTCAGCGATATTTCATGAGTAAAATTATCATGACTATCTAGCTTTAATAAAGCATATACGACACTGTCAGGTTTCTTGTGTATGGATGTACAGTCAATGGCCACAACTTATTGTTCACATCTAATCTAGTATTAATATTATTTGACGCCATCTTCAACTTGAGGTACTAGTACACACTTTAAAACTTGAACTTATGGATACAAGTAATATGCCACATTTTCCTACAGTAGTAATTACTTTGTTTAATGAGGACGGCTGTTTTAGGAGATGTATCCTATTGTCAACTCAAACGATACCTGACTTCATTATTTTCCATCAGAGTGGGGTTTGAGAAAGCTTTGGGGTAAGTTAAGGTAGAGATATTAGATGAATTTGAGAGAGTTTTTGTAAAGAAATGTATGCCCTATTGTGAAGTAGCTCATCATTTGGACTGCTCTTTGTCTACTCCTCATGTGAATATTGTACTTTGTTCTTTGGAAGGTAAGTTGTGATGTCTGTATGCATTTACCTTGATCACTTGGACAAAGTTATAGATACACCTGTATTTCATGAAAGATATTTGTGCTCATAAAATAGCTTATCATTTGGTCTAATCTGTTTAATCTCTTCATGTGACCACTACAGATGGAAATCATGGTTACTTTCTTGTATTCGGTTATTTTACCGTAACAGTTACAATACCGTATTAGGTACAAGTAACTTGTTATTTTTGGAATGCTGTTACAGCCAAAGAGTCTTAAAAATTAAAGAATTGGAATGGCCATCTAATATGGTGACAGGAACTCTATTTATGCCTTTATAGAATGTTCAGCAGAGTAAAAGCGTTACTGTCACTCTTTCCTTTTACTTTTTACACAATATACACTCGATAAGGTTACAGTTATGGGAAAAAAACAGTTCGAGACCAAGAAATTAAATTGTTACATTATATTTATAAAACGGGTTACATAAAGCACAATGTACATAACAGATTATTAAACAAAAATATACAATAATAGTCACTTCTTGTACAACATTTGAAAATTGTCTTTTGCACTTGTTAAATCAAGTGTGAGTTAGAATTTAAAAATATTTTTTGCTCAGCACGTTTGTTATTAAACCTTAATCGTTTCAAACTAATAATATTCCCAGCTTTAGAAAATAATCTCTGGCAGGTAACTGATGTTGTCATCATATTGAAGGACCTTTTTACCAACTGAGCCAGAAGAGGATAATACATGTGTTTTTCCCTCCACAAAATCAATGGATCTTGCTTCTGATCAAGCTTCTCTTCAAGAAATCTATAGATTTCTATTGCTGCAGCAGTGATCTTTGTACCTAAAATGAACATATTTTAAATAGCCAACTCATGTATAAAATATTTTCCACCCCAGCCAGTTCCACGAAGGAGAGAAAGGGATGACAGAATACCTTTTATGCTGTTATAGAATGTCCTCTGAGTAGGAAAAGTGAGAACTTCATTCTAAAAGCGTTCCGGTTGTGGTTTCACCCCAGCCAGTTCTGAATAGGGCGGGCAGTGTATTATGGTGAGGTTTTAGCGGAATATGGTACTAAAAATAACAGGATGTTGGTGGTAACTAGATTCCGCTTAACTACGTTACACGATGGTATTAGTGCTACTTATCCTAATACGTTAAATAACATCCACCTCTACTGACCATTGCACTAAACTATTTTAAGTGGATCTTTGCAAGTTTGTCTGGTTTTAGAATTAACTCACATGTTCTTGAATAGTTTGGAGAGCTATGATGAGATTGATTAAATTATTTGAATAAATTACAGTAATAATGTAAGATCTGATTTAAAGACAGATTCTGTTTAGTGTATTTCTTTAAAATTAAACCAACATTCTGACTTACAAACACCCAAATGTCTAAGTGGTAAAATATATCCATATATTTTTCCATACCATTAGGCATGAATAAAAGGCTATACAATCAATCTGATCAAGTGTGAGATGCCTGACATCTGGTTTTTTTACACACCCTTTCAATACTTACTTATTTTGGGTAGCTATTGGTGGCTCTAAATTGAATTTAACTAACATGGATTATTCAAATTATGTAAATAAAGGCTGTATAAAATTGAAAATAATTCAAGAACAAAACCTAATGTAAGCTATTACCACAGTTATGGCCTATTCAGGGATTTCATCTTTTCATTACCTATATGACGGAAATGTACTTCAGTTAAAATCTTTAACCCTAACAAAAACTAGCTTTTTGAAAATGTTTATCATAAGTAGTGAAAACTTTGAACTTACTTGCTGTGCGTTTCGAAACAATTGTTTTATTGATACACACACACACTGCGACAGTCAACCTAAACTCACCTGCAAGCCGCAGTCACCAGCAATTTATGCCTAATTAACTTATCTTTTACTGCATTAGGAAAAATTTAAATTTATGCTTTAAATCTCAAGAAAAAGTTTAAAAATTTACAATCTCTATAACCATATTATAATTCAAACAATCCATCATTTTGGACATATATTTTTTTGTATTTATTTTAAATATTTATTAACTTAATCTAGAAGTAACTCAAAATTTTTATTGTATGATGCTGAATTTTTTTTACATCTTTCAAAATATTTGTTTAAAAATTTTCCCCTTTGAGAAGAAACTAAAACATTAATCTTTTTGTTTCAAACATTTTTAAAAACACTTGAACTTTTTAAAACTTTTTAGTAACTAATTTAAAACATCATTAATTAATTGTGAAATGCTAATTTATTGAATTTGACTTATTTTATAACCTTTTTTACATTTCAAAATCAGTTTACGGTATTTATTTCCCTGTTTACAAGATTAATCACATCTCAAAATTACTTCACTTACAATAACACATTTTACAACCAGAAAGATGGACTACCTATGGGCTCCCCCATAGCTAGCATCTTAGCAGAAATATTCATGCACCATATTGAATTAAACCACATTTTACACAACAATAAATATTCAGATAACATAATTTACTGGTACAGATACGTTGACGACATCATAACATTATATAAAGACAACACACGCAGAGCACACATATTTCTAAAACACCTTAATTCCATACACCCAAAACTAATATACACCATCGAAACAGAACAACAAAACTCTCTCAACTTCATAGAGCTTACAATTAAACGAACAGACAAACAAACACATAAATTCAACATATACCGAAAACCTACTAGTACTAATACGACCATACACAGCTCTTCAAACCACCCACACCAACATAAACTAGCTGCTTACAACACAATGATATATCGCCTGCTTAAACACAGTTAGACAAAGAGGAACACTACCAGGAGTTAAACACCATAAAATATATAGCACAAACGAACGGATACAACCCAACAATGATTGACAAATTATACAACCGCCTAAAAAATAAACCTAGTAACCCAAATACAAGCACACAAGATGACAATCCCATAAAATACTTATCAACACCATACAGATCATCAAAAACCCACAATCTAACCAACACACTACGAAAATAGCTTACTCCACACACAACACTCTCAACAATCAATTTAAACCCAACAACAAAATCAACAACATTTACAACACCACTGGAGTTTACAAACTAACTTGCAGTTTATGCCCTAGTTTTTATATAGGCCAGACAGGGAGGTCATTCTACACACGTTACCAAGAACATATAAAAGCGCTAAAAAACAATAACTACCAATCAAACTTCGCCGATCATCTCAACTCCGCAAAACATGACTACATAGACGTAACATTTAACCTACAAATTCTTCATAAACAACACAGAAATAGCCAATGCTCCACAACCGAACAATACGAAATATACAGGCACTTCAAACTACACCCTACACACATACTCAATACACAATTACATTACACCTCACACGCACGTTTTGACATCATAACTCCTAATACACACAAAATACACCCACACCACCAAAATATCCCACCCCACCCCAACCTACGTAAACCTTGAGATCAGTTATGGTCTGAGTTGACAAAGGGACACATCTCCCGAAACGGCCGTCCTCAACAAGCAAAGTAAGTGCTACTATAGGCAAGTTTAAAACATTTAAAAGTGTCTGGCGTATGTTAGTTTTGGGTGTATGGAATTAGGATGTTTGATAATATGTATGTTTTATTCCCTTTGTATAATGTGATCGTCGTTGACTTACCTATACCAGTAAATGATGTTTTCTGACTATTTATTGGTATGTAAAATGTGGTTTTGTTCAATGTGGTGTATGAAAATTTCCGCCAAGATGCTAGCTATGGTGATCCCAATCTGTTTGTGTGTAGAAATACTTTATCATTGAGGTAAAGTAGTTTTGAGGTAGGGTTAATTTTATTAGGTTGATGATTTCATCAATGTGTGTTTGTGTATTGTATTTGTGTCTATAATCATGTTTTTGAGGATGTTGATAGTTTCCGGCAGTGGAGAAAGTGGAGTTGGGTGGAATATTTACATTTTTTTGTCAATTAAATTTTTATGCAACAATGATTATTTTTTGATGTAAATTTTATGTAGTTTTGTATGGTTTTATTGAGAAATTTAGCTACAAGACGAGAAGGGGTGCTTGTGTAGTTAATTATTGAGCATATAGGGATGTCTGTTTTTTGAAGTTTGGGCAGGTAAGTGCTTTTTGGTATAGTGTAGGATTATGAATTTTGTGTTGCTAATTGCTTCTTTAATTTGGGTGTTGTATTTTATTGTTGGGCCGTCTTTTAGTATAGTGATGTTGTTAATTTGTATAAAATTGTGTATTTTTGTGTTGATGTTGTTATTAATTATTACAGTTATGTTGCCTTTATCAGCTTTAGTTATGGTTAAGTTGTGTGTTTTTTTTTTAATTTGTTGTTGATGGATTTGGCTGTTTTGTTGATTCTTAGATGTTTATTTTAGGGGGCCTAATTTGGGTTATTTTGTGTTTATTTGTTGTGTAATTACACTTTGTTGTTCTATTGGTGTGTTATGTTGGATTGTGTTTTCAAGCTCTAATATTAGAGTTTTGGGGAAAATCACCTGGACAGAGTTTCTGGTGGAAACTCTAAAATTAGAACTTGCAGTTTTTGTGTTGTACATCTTGAGGTATTTGTATGAATTGTACTTTTTTTGTATTAACTTGGAAAAAACCACTACTTACTGATTTATTCAGCAGGCGCGTTTCGTACTAGGTCAGCGCATTACCAACACAACACACCTAAGTAACAGTCTTGTCAGTGATTCACAGCATTGAATAATGCACATCTCCTGAATAAATCAGTAACTAGGGGTTTTTTGCCAATTTAATACAAAAAAAAAATATATATATATAACTAATATTAGAGTTCTGATGAAACAAAAGTTGGCTGCATTTGGGTTTGATGTTGTGTTATAAGCCTTTATCTTGCAATTCTAATTCATTAGCTGAAAATCTTGTATTGGTGATGTTTACTATTCTAGGGTGTGGTATTAGTAATCCGTGTTGGGTTTTGTGTGTTTTTAAGGTTATGTATTTTTTTCAAATGTTTTAAATTAATTTTGTTTTGTGTGTCTGTAATTAGTGTTTTGGTGGAATTGACTACTTCTTGCAATTATATATAGTGTAGTTTTAGTGTAAGCTGTTGGTATAAGTGATAACAAATTTTGTTGACTTTGGTTTTCTGTTTGTATAACTGTTTGATGGTGTTTTAAATGTAAAGTGTTTGTGCCTCGTATGTGGTTTTTGTGGCTGTTGGGTTACTGTTTTTAATGTGTATTTTGGAGTAATTAGGTGTGATTTAATATTTTAGACACTGAATATTATAGTAAATTTGGAGAGAAGGTTTTGTTTCATGGAGGTGTATGTTGCGGTAATGATGGATAGTTGATGATTGGCTTGTAAAATTCATATTAGCTGATTCCATCTTCATGTGAGCTACTAGTTTTTAACTAAAAACACTTGTAAATATGTTACACTTGCCTATAGTAGCACATACTTTTATAATTGTTGAGGACACCGTTTTGGGAGATGTGTGCCATTGTCAACTTAGACCATAACTGACCTCAAGGTTTTATAGGTTACGCTGGGGATTACTATTACTTATTGAACCTTACAATTAAATGCACAAACAAATATGTAAATTCAACTATCCCGAAGACCAACCAACATGAATACTACCATTCACAACTCTTCAAACCACTCACACCAACATAAACTAGCTGCTTACAACACCATAATATATCGCCTATTAAAAACGCCGTTAGATAAAAAAGAACACTACCAAGAATTAAAAACTATAAAACATATAGCACAAGGCAATGGATACAACACAACAATGATTGACAAACTATAGAACCGTCTAAAAATAAACTCAATAACCCAACTACAAGTACGCATCACGATAAACCCATAAAATACTTCACAATACCATACAGATCACCCAAATCCCACAACAAAATCAATTATATACAGTAATACCCCTTACTTACGCAATAGGTGGGACCGAGCGAAAGCCGTGTAAATCGAATTTGCGTAAGTCAGGGTATAATTTTACATACAATCACATAGGAATCATGTTTAATTGAGACCAAAGACTAAATAAATTAATAATTTAGAAGAAAAATGTGTACGTGTTAAAGTCTTAAATATACTACACATCAAATAATTATATTATATACTTACATATTGCAAAGAAGTAAGTATAAAAAAATTATTTTGACAAGACGCCTTCTAAAATCAATTCGTTTGACGAATTGAAGATTTTTTCTTCTCATGCCAAATTTCCTTGTAACTCGCTAATGTTTTTTGTTTTGTGGCAGAAATACACTCAATGTTGAAGTCTGTTTTCCAAAATTTGTAAGCCTTACTCAATTAAACTAATTTATTTTGTCAAATTTCTAACCGTCATTTCATGTTCTACATCAAAGGTCTTACTCTTGCTCATGCATTTCTATGAACTCATACATTAATTGTCAGCTCCTGGTTGTGTAAATCCAGCAGTTCTTGAATGTCATCTACATCAACTTCTAAATTGAGTTGTCTGGCAAAATCGATTCCTTCTTCAATTACATCAGCAATTTCTTCAGAATCTGGCACTGATTCCGCTCGAGTTTCAGTGGCGAAAACAATATACACGCCTTTTTCCAAACAACATTCAAAGTTTTTTGTGAAATTTCAATCCAAGACTGTCCAATGATTCTCAAAGCATCTAAAACATTGAATTTTTCAAAAAATCTTCAACAGAGAGCTCATCGTTCTGTCTCATAGCTTCATAGAGATGTGCAAATGATCTTCTTGTGTAGTAAGCTCCAAATATTTTGATGACTTTCTGAACCATCGGATGAAGCAAACTAGTTGGGTTTGGTGGAAAAAATATCACTTTCACGCATTTATCGAAGTTAGTTAAAGTAGTAGGAGGATGACCAGGCTCATTGTCAATTAATAGGATTTACTTTAAAAGGAATTTGTTTAGACTGACAATAATGTTCGACTTGAGGTATGAAATGATGACCAAATCAGTTCTCAAAAAGAGAAGCTGCATCCAAGCCTTCCGATTCGACTTCCAAAATCACGGGTAAGATAGCATTAGACATTTTTTTAAATCCCTTTGGATTTTCTGAGCGATAAACTGTGAGGTTGTATCTTACAGTCACCAGCTGTATTTGCGCCAACCATCACTGTCAATAGGACTTTATCGGCCCTAAAACCTGGAAATAATTTCTCTTTATGTGCTATAAAAGTTGTTTTAGGTACTTTCTTCCAGAACAAGCCAGATTCTTCATAACTCGGAAAGCATGGTTTAAAACCACGTAACTTGGGAATTGTGTAAGACGGGGTAGCGTAAGTCATGGCATTACTGTACTCGTATCCAACACTGCTGGTGTTTACAAACTAACAGTTTGTGCCCTAGTTTTTACATAGGCCAGAGAGGGAGGTCATTTTGCACACACTACCAAGAACACATAAAAGCACTAACAAACAAAAACACCCCATAAAACTTCAACAGACATGTGATATCCAAAAACCCTAACTACAAATTCCTCACATACAAAACACAAATAACCAGTGATACACAACCAAACAATATTAGATATACAAACATTTCAAACTACAACCTACACACATACTTAACACCCAATTAAATTATAACTCACATACACTTTTCCACATCATAACTTCTAATACTCACTAAAATACACTTACATCCCCACCCTAACCTATAAAACCTTGAGGTCAGTTTCTGTCTGAATTGCCAAATGGGACCCATCTCCCGAATTGCCCATCTCAAACAATTATAAAAGTAAGTGCTACTATTGGCAAGTTTAATATTTTTACACATGTTTTTAGTTAAAAACTAGTAGCTCACGTAATGTAGGAATCAACTAATATAATCTTTTTAAATTGTCTTGGCTCGATTCTGGAATCGGTTGATTTCCTTTGGCCACCTGTTGTCTTATTTGTCAGTCCATTGTTTCTGAAAGATGCCAGAGGCCTCTTCCTTTGTTTGACCTCCTTGTTTTGCCCTCTTCTTTCTTCATTCTTGAAACTGCTTTGTAACCAGTTCCCTAATATTAAAAATTTTAGTTTCAAAGCTCTTTGCCTTTTGAATATTCAGTTTGGTAATGCTATGCCACAGATGTTATTAACCGCTTTTAGAGAGAAAACTCCTTAAAAGGATTATGATAATGCATTCTGGCTACCACCACGAACAAACTTAACAGTGCATTGTAATCATTTTACACTTTTGACTTAAAATAGTGGAGCAAGCTGCAAAACACCCTTCTCGTTTTAAGTTCAAAACCGTGCTAAACTTTCAACTGGCTGTTCATTTCTCAACTTTACAAATCATCTCCTTCGCATGATTCCTTTTCAACCAATCAGAATATTTTATACAAACATGGGGTTATCTCTACTTCTGGTGGCGTGTTCCATACATCACACTTCCTTGAACTTGGGTATCTGTTTTCAATGGACACAGATTTTGTTGAAAGATCTCTAGTTAGATGTAACTCCTTATTTATGCATTTTTAAAGATTTTCTTATTCTTCACTTTTTGTGTTGATTAATCTCTTATGTTGGTGGTATCTCTAAGTGCATTTTGACGTTTTTCTTTCTTCTTCTTGCATTTTCGTGTCTTTTTATGAATGAGAAAATCCCTTCCTTTAAACGTACCTTTATTTTACAATTACTATTTACTAATTGCTTGCTTATGACAGGCATATTTGTTATTGAACCCTTTATTGTTTTCAAAACTGTAATTTTATATTTTTAAATTAAAATTTCCCTTTGTAATGCTTAAAATTAAGATTTAAGCCAGTTACAACACACACACACACACAAAACAATTCAATTTATCAAAAAGCCCAGGTTTATCAGGAGAACTGAAACATCTGTGACTAGATTAATTGTTACTATCTGCTTTATAGCACATTCTAAAAGTTTTTATTTTTTGTCTATCCTTTATATTATGTTTTTCGTTTCTGTTCAAACTGTATTCAAGTGTCTTCTGTGGCGTGAGCTGGATTTTGGTTGATGAAAGTTCAGTTTGCTGAAGGTCATAGGGCTTACAAAATTTGTAGATGGAAGTAATATAATATATTTTGCTTTCCATTGTTTGTACTATTCATGTTGAGCAACAAATATGAATTGACGATCCTTCCATTTTCCAGTTCTAGATTTTTTTACTGTGCTCGTGTACAGTAAAACTTCAAGGCATAATCATTGTCAATTGACACATAATTTTATTGAAAACCTCTACAAATATCAGTTATTGTTAAATCAGTTAATGGTTTTAATACCAGGATCAGAAACAAGAAATTTGCTTTCTTTTGTAAACGAAACCAGTTTCACATCTATTATAGTATTTGACCACGATAAAGGGTATTTCATTATCTCTTCTTTCTCGAGCTTTCCCAGTCTGATTCGAAACTAAATCTATTATTGATCAACACCTGCATCGACATGTAACGTATTCCATCTTTGAAAATATCCAAACTTATTCACCTTCTGTGTTTAATTCTTTTCATAGGTTTGCTTCAACGTTTTATAACTAGATGTTAAGATTTTTATTGATGTTATGTTTTTGTTTAATATTTTTTTAAAATAAGGTTTAATTTTTTGCATTTTTTAACTTGAGCTATTAGTATTTATGAATACCTGTTAACACATAAATATAGCCAAACATTTGCCTTTATTACCACTTACTTTTGATATTTAAATGAAATCAGGCATTTCAGGAGAAGTATCCCCTTATTAACTCAGACTGTAACCAGTGGCAGATCTAAATAAATATTTTGGGTTCCTGGAATGGGGAGGAGAGGGTGCACCCCTTGTGCCCAGAAAAGTTTTGTAAATTTGGTAGCTATAGTGTAAACTCTAAGGGTATTCTGAGATAAATAGTTATAGGCCTACCCTAAGTTATTACACTATCATTAGTTAGCCTTATTTACCAAATATTATAATACAAAATGACTATTTATAACAGGATGGTGGGGCAAATTTATTAATGATTCAAGTATGGTACTATAGTAATTAATATGGAGAACAAGTAAATCTAAATCAAGACTAAATGGCTGAACGCAAACATCGAAAATGGCATTTTGTTTTACATTTGCAGTGTTATTTTGTTGTTTAAAAATTTTCATTTTTTAATATTTTGGAGGGTGTTGAGCCCAATCGACTGTAACTGCCTCTTGGTTTTTTGTATGTAAGGTAAGGGGGGAGTAAATATATTGGTTTTTGAGACTTCATTAGTAATTGTGTTGGGTTTAATATAAAATGAATGAATGTATTATTGGCCCTTAGGAGTATAATTTTTATTTAATTTATGAGATATCTATAAGTTTATTGATACGTTCGTGTAGTTATGGTTTGTGGATATGTGGTATTCAATTTTTGCCGAACATTGTAATGATGCTAATATTGATAATTTATTATATATTAAATATCTGAACCTATTAATATGTATACATTTTTTTATTATTTCAAGTATAAAAAAATCTGCAGTAGCAACTTACATTGTTAAAATGACAAGATATTGTGCTTGTGTTAAGAAAAAATTATTGTAAAATTTTAATTCCTGCTCAACATAAATTAAAAAAAATTTTTAAAATATTGGAAGTCTGTAATGAAATCCACAACTACGCCTTGTTTGTTGCAAGTTTTGTTATTTTATATATTTTAAATATTAGTCTAAATGTTCACTTCAGAATAATTTTTAAATTTATCATTCTTTCATAGACATTTAAAATTGTTAAAATAAGACGACAGTTTTTGAAAACAGTTCATGTACTGAGTGATGATTATACATAGAGAAATGATAAAACAGTTTACTTTCAAATTATTTAAAAGGTATTTTGAAAATACTTTAAGTGTCAACAGGCTTATCTATTACTTATGTGAGCACATACAAATGCCTTTTGTTCATATTTTACAAATGACTAATTTCATGTTTGCTGTTTTGTAAAAGAAATAAAAGTAATAAAATAAATAATGTCCAGACTTAATATAGTTAGGGATCTTTTGAGCACTTCAAGTAACAGAAACCAGGTGTTAGCAAATATAACAAATCATCAGCCAACAAAGCTCTCAATAGGAATAAAGAAAGAATGATTAGGAATACATTTAATGTGTTGTAATAAAGGCATTCATTTATAACAGAAAACCAGAATTGTGACTTATGGTTTTATAAACCACTACAAATAAAGAAGAAAATTTCTAATGTATGTAGTGTAAATATGAATATAATGTACATATGTGTATTCGACAAGTGTGAGGCAATACCCAGGATTAGGAAATAAGTACTCAATATATAAATACATATTTTCTTCTAATTTTTAAATAAAAATTATATTAGTTTCATAGAAAACTTAAAGGATGTCAGTTGGAATCATCAGCAAATACCATGAAAACCGGATATATTCTTTTTTTTAACTTTGTAACACTGTGCATTAACAATAATTAACAATGCATACCTCAAACCTAACATTTACAACTCAAACATAGCTACACACACCTTCAAAAACAAACATACATTTCTCACATTAGAAAACATACATCTAATAAAAAAAGTACAAAAAGCCTCACAAATGACAATCTGGGAACAGTTGCAAATTTATAAACATAAAAATAATATCATAAACAAACAAATACAAATAAAATAAACAACAGATAAATTATTCAACCTAATAAACAAAATTAACTCCAAGACAAACTAAAAAGGTTCCTACAGTACAGTGAATTCGTATAACATAATACCTGTATACCATGTGACAATGGAAATTCCACACACCTGGCAATCTATTACAGCACCCAATTCAGTTGATGCTCAACAATGAAGATACTATGAAATCTTCGAAAGTTAACTCGCATAAATACCAACTAAAATTCTTGTTTAAATACATATAGTGAAAGTGATGAGTGAATACAAGAAAACAGTGTTGCAAAGTTAAATATACATATATATATATATATATATATATATATATATATATATATATATATATATATATATATAGGTTAGTTCTAGTACAGCTTAAAGCTTATTTAGGAATTTTTGTACTAGATAGGAGACTGACAGACTTACCTAATGGCAATAGTCCAAAACTGCAATCTCTTGGAAATAAACACAACAAAAAAGGACCACATCTCAACACACTAGAACAATATGAAATTTACAGACACACAAAACACAAAGTACAAACATATTAAAGGAACAAACATAATACAAATCACACATACTCTTTGATACTATCCAAAACCTATTTTTAAAACCGTCACCGCTTGACCCGACATCTCTAAGCAGAAGACACTGATGAAGATCGGCACATTGCGATCGAAAACGTTCTGTCTCAGTAAGTTTTAACAAATTTACAAAATTTAAAGTTCGGATAGTCATAAACTATTGTTTAAGTGATTAATAATACAGTTATTTGTTAGCCACTTAATCTGTTTTTTAACAGATTAAATTTAGTGAAGGATTATTAGAATGTTTGTACTTAACAAAAAACTCATTGATTACTTACTTAATTAAACTTTAATGACTCTAAATAGGCCTACTACTAAGTTTTAATTATTTTCAACAATAATCGATCTAGAACATTCAAGTCATACATGAAGTATAATAGAAATTGTTGCTCCTAACTAGTTTAATTTTAGCAGTAAAACAACAGTAATAAAACTCTATACATCTAACAATTATATTGTATTAAGTCTAATATTATCTTTACCATAAATATTTTTGAGTATATCTCTAGGGGTGAGGTTACTGTGTGATATCTTGTGTTTTATAAAATTAGTTAGTATGCTCTTTTCCTGAATCTACTTTGTTGGCTTTAGGATTTTAGTTTTAGAAAGATTTAATTTTCCTTAATTAGTTAAATTGTTGGTAAGTAATGTGAGTAAGATTGGTTGATCCTCAGCATTCTCTCTTCTTGGTATGTTAAATATCATTCCTATAGGGACCTGAAGCTATAACGACTTCTCGATTCCACCATGGCTCCTTTGACTCTCAGATTTTGACTCACTGCTCTATTATCCCTTTAACACTTTTGTCTTTAGCTCTTAAGGCTAGGACTCCTCTTCCTCTGACTTTTAGAGTTAGTCTCCTTTTTCAGCTACAAAAACGTAATTCTTTTTTTCGATCTCCTGATGCTCGTCCTTTCTCATGGCTTCCATTTCTCCCTCTCTTGTATAATAATGATTTTCCTTTTCTTACTCCAGCCAATCATAGCTTTTTTCCATTTGTTTTTACGACAAACAAAATTATTTTGTGTTACTCCAAAAAATAAAATTGTGCACCTGGTTTTAAATATGACTTCTTCATCCAAAAAGTCTACTTTAGGAATTGTGGGCTTTGCCTCTTCTGTGAGGCAATTTACCTGTATGCTAGATTTACTTTTAGAGGTCACACCTTAATTTGTCTAAGTATTTGAATGGTCGTTTTTTAAAATAACAACTTCATACATTAAAACTATTTTAATGAATAGTTTTTTACCATGCATTTTATTTTCTATCTCTATTATCTTTTTAAAATTTATAGGTCATTTGCTGCCCCAGTTACTGCAATACCATTGCGTACTACTCAGCTGCCCTTATATACTGTGCTTATTTAATCATAAATTCTCTTTTTATTACTATAGTCATTTAGATATTATATTATTTAGTATTATATAAATATTTAGATATTCATTTAAATAAAGTAATTTAAGTAAAACCTTGAGAGGCAAACCATTAAATACATATAAGGAATTTCAAACATATGTAACCTGTTAAAAATATTTCAAATTTTGAATTTTGTAACATAAGTTATAAGTAGGAAGTGTTTTATTTTTTTGGTACACTCCTTACATTTACAATAAAATTTTACGTTTGAAACTTTAATTACTCTAACTCTTTTAAAATACCTTTCAGATTAACTTTACTTCTGAAAAATAAATCTGCTGGGCAGTCGGTATTTTTTTTTTATATAAAATCTTTACAATGTTTCTTTGTGTAATGTAATGTCATCTAATGTTTGTTTTCAGCTCACCGTCAAAGCAGCCTATTGACTTTCTTCTTAAAGTGTAAGCAGAACTACCTGATTTCTCAGACACAGATAAGAGATATTTTTAGAGCCATTGAACCATTTTTTTGTCAAGGGAATTAGTCCTACACAGTCCCCCAAAAATATCTTGCATGTAGTTGTTAAAACAAACCTTTTAAATTTTAAAACCTTTTGTTTTTACCACAAAGACTAATTTTTTTTTATCCAAGAGCTGATTACCACATATTTTTCATTCTTAAAATAAATACTTTTTATTGTGATGTTCATATATAAAAAAAACCTTGTCTTATATAGAACCCAAGCCACCAACATGAACAACAGTAATAAGTCCTAATAAATAAGGAAAAGTTATGCAGTATTTGTGACTCTAAGACTGTGCCATTTAGAACAGTAAAAACTGTTAAATTGTTATCATTGGGTGAAGTAATTATTTTCATTTTTAACGTCTCGAATGATACACAATCACTGGAATTGTTAGGCCTGCAGCACACAACAATTTTAACACAGTGGGGTTATAGGAAGTGAGGATTGTGAGGTAAATTTGTAGAAGAAATTGCTGTTAATAGATTTTGAAAAAAACATAGTTTTTTTTCAAAAGGTTTACACATTACAACATATTAAACAAATTTTCAATACAATTTTTTCTTCAACTTATAATACATTTGAGAATTTTCTGTCAATCAATTTGTAAATTTTCACAATATATTGTGGTAAGTTATTTAAACATTGATTATAAATAGAGATCTTAATTTCAACAAGAAATAAAATGGCAGTATACATATGTTAGACTTGTAAAATTAATTAATGCTTGCAATTGTTGGCTATATACAGTATCTTGAGACTTTGACTCACAGCATTGAACAAGTGCACTGATCGAGTGTGAAACACGTTTGGTTAGAAATATCAGTAAGGTCTGGTTTTTGCCAAGAAAATAGATGATCAAGAGAAACATTTTTTCAAATTTAAAAGTTGTTTACCAAATTTTCAAAATAATATTTCTATAAATGCATTAATTTATTTGAATAATTAATGATGTTTTATAGAAAATTTCAGGTTTTCAAATGCAAAATATAAAGTGCTATTGCAATCTAAAGCTGATGCACAAAAGTCAGTTTTTCATAAATAGTTTGTCATTCTTCACTTTTATATCAAGAGGTTCTGTCAATAGATTTTTTAAATACACCATTTTTTAAGTTTGACAAAAGTATTTTTTTTGAGATATTCAAGAAAAACAGGGCATGATGGTAGAAAGGTATTTTTGCATATGCCTAAAGGGATTCCTGCATAATTTTTTTATTAAAATTTTGAAAAGAAAGTTATATCTGAGTGTCTACTTGAATATTTTTGGGATAAATCATATCTATAAATTTTTCGCACACATTAATAAGCCATTTGGGAAGTAACTCGATTAAATTTTCATCAGTTAATTTTAAAGCCGATTGGAAAGCTTTTATTTTTTACAGTTCTATAAAATGAAGGAGTAATATCACATCCTGATTATCTGTGTACAAGATGGGAGTGCAAAGCGAAAATGGTTTTTAAACTGTTTGATTATGTCATTAACCGGTATAAATCGTCTCTAACCATGTTCTGAAGTAATTTTTTCAGTCTAAAACTATTCAAATTGAATATTGGATTGAATTTGTAGAATAAGAAATATCAAGAATAAATACAATGATATCCGGTGGTTTTAACAAAATAATATAATATTTGCAATAGCAATTACACTTGTTTGTATTAACTTGGCGAAAAAACCACTACTTACTGATTTATTCAGGTGTTTATCTGTTTTATGTTGCCATTGTATAGACCAAGATCTCAACACAAATACTACACCATACTGAACTCAAAAATGCCATACAATTCACAGATGAACAAACACGGAAAATACAACAACAAATAAAAAATAAACATAACCTCAAAATCAAACACGCCTTCCACAATTACGTAAACAAATTACACAATAACATAAACTACACACTGGAAACAGAACAGCAGAACAAATTCGACTTCTTAGACCTAACGATAACATAACAAAACAGCAAACAAACATTCAAATATACAGAAAACCCACCACCACAACAGAGCTATACACAACATGTCTAATCACGCCACACAACACAAACATGCTGTCTTCCACTCCATGATGCACAGATTAATTTAACATACCCATGAGCAATGAAGACAAAATAAATGAACTAAACACAGTAAAACTCATAGCCTAAAAAAACGGATACAAACACATCTTGATAGACAACATAATGCGCAAAAAACAATGCACACATAACACAACACAAAACAATAACACACAAACACAAAAATACATAACACTTACATATCACAACAAGACATCATAAAAAATAGTTTCCCCGCTCCGTAAACTTAAATACAAAGTAGAACTCACATCCAACACAATTTAAAATACACCTACACAGTTAAAAAACACACCAGGATAAACACGGCAGCCTCAGCGTATACAAGATTACATGCAACAACTGTCCCAGCTTTTACATAGGACAAACAGGAAGAACATTTGCCATAAGATATGATTAACACTTGAAACAGATAAGAAAGACACAACCCAACTCAAATTTCTCCATACACATACAAAACACACTACACTCACAGACCGACATAGACACCAATCTAAAAATCGTACATTACATCCATAAAAGCAACAAACTTAACACAGTAGAAAACTATAAGATATATAAACACCATGGAACAGAAATGCACCAGAGACTCACACCAATACAACACACCTGAGCAACAGTCTTGTCAGTGACTCACAGCATTGATTAATGTGCTGACCTAGCGCGAACATGTTTGCTGAATAAATCAGTAAGTAGTGGTTTTTTTGCCAAGGTAATACAAACAAGTGTAATTTCTATAAAAACTTCAAGATGTACAACACAAAAACTGCAAGATTTGCAATAGAATCATTTTTTTAAATGTAATAAAAATATGTTATTATCCATGAGCCTGCTGGGAGTGGTTATAAGATAAATTTTGAAATTGCCAAGAATAATTTTCAATTATTATTTATGTAGTTATCCCATTTTTTATGCATCACACAAGTAAATTCTTTTAGTCTCAGGTTGATGTATCATCAGTTTAATATTTTTTTCAATGTTTTAAACATAGAAATATAATGCATATAGATATGGAAAAAATAATGTAAGGCAGATTTATTTGAATAGTTTTGGAAAAAAATCTGTTCAATCTGGAGGGGGTGATTGGGAGTAATATGATAGTGGTTCAGGCTTTTACCATATTTATAGATCCTTCTTATGATTATAGGTCAAGTGAACTATCATAAGGATCAAATAGTGGATTTCCGGGTAACTCTCAAATGGTTTTTACAAATTTTTTAACGAAAAATTTATCAAAATTTTAAAAAGTTTAATTTTTCTCTGTGTTTAAACTCTAGATTGCTGCAGTTTTATTGACTATCAGAATCGATGGTTCAAAAAACATAGTTTTTGCAATTAGAATATTTTATTGATAATGTGTGTTGAATCAGACGTGTATGTCGCTCTTCTACTGTCATTTTCTTGACAATATAATGTAAGAGGAGTATCAGCTATTGATGCACTAAAGATCATGTCTAAATTATGAGAGCTCGTTGGACAAGTCATCAAAGTCAGGGCTTTATCAGGTTTATGAGTATTTGTTTATATTTTAAGTAATACTGCAGGCATTGTGTAATCTTACCATGTCCCAATTCCATATTTAAAAACAAAGATATACTATTAAAAAAAAACATTCAGAAATTTTGGAGAATGACAGTTTTTTTTTACAATTTTGTTTTAAACAATGGTTGCACTGAAAATGGCCATGTAAAGAAATAAAAGTAAAAAGTTCACTTAATAAATGACCAAGTAGTGACTGTGTTGTCACACATCATTTACATTTAAATAACGTTTTAATGTTGCATTTGAAAACTTAAAATTCTCTATTAAATATCTTTAAGTATTTACTTACAATACAGTATTGTTGAAAATATTATTTTGAAGAATTTGTAACAAAACTTTTAAATTTCATAACAAAAAAATCTCATGAATTGTATGAATTACATTAAAATAACTTCTTAAAATAACTGTTTGTTTTTAGAACTAAGGGTTCAATTTAAGCTCTTAGTGTTTGGAAATGTCAATAGTATACTGTGTGACAATTTCAAATTGATTTATGTTAAAATTATGAACAAAATAATTACAAGAGATATAAACAGTTGAAGCGAAAATTGCAATTAAAATATGTGTTGAGAAAATAAACACTTTTTATTGTTTCTTTTTACATGTTACAATGTTTAAATCATTGGTAAAATCAACTGTTAATATTTTTTTTGTATAAGCTGTTGATAAAAATTTAACCAGGTAGCTCACACTCATCAACTTCTTTATTTAAAGAGCATTTTTTGAGAATGGGCTGCAGGCCTATTCTCGTCTAGAAGTTTGACTGAGTGGCTGTTTGGATTTGAATAGGAGATATCTGATGCAGGTAGACAGAGAAGTAGGGAAATGACAAAAATAGTTGAGATCTCTATTTGGATAAAATCACAAACGGGGCAACATGTATTGAAATGTTCCCCATTTTGTGTATACATTTGAATCAAAAGCAAGAATTAACCGTACTCTGTATAATCATCCAGTTTTAATTTCTTTGCTTTGGTTTGGTGACATAAAATTTTGTTGGTGTAGAAGGAAAAACACTGAAACATATATTACTGAAATAATTTGGGGATTATACTGACAGTGGGAAACTAAGAGAAATTCAGAGCACAATAATCCAAAAATAGAGAGTTTTAACCTAATCCAGCTTTACTCTACTCTTCTCTTCCTGTATTACCATATCATATGAGTTTTGTGCCGTTTTAAGTTAAAATTTAGATATCCCAAAATAGCTATTTTTGTGTAATTTTAGAGAGATCACCCAGTATAACTATTACTGCCCCAATGGATAGGAAAGCATTATGCATATATATGTACAATTAAAATATGGGCTTTGTGGTGGATATAGGTGTTTGTTGAGCACATAGGGGAAGATCACAGTATTTTTTTTGAGAGAAGGGTCGAGTATATAAAGTGGACCTACTCTTCATTAACATGAGGACCTGTTACACTACCTTGTACGAAGAAGAATAAAGAAAGGCAATGGTAGGACTAAGGACATAATCCCCTATTGCTGGGAATAGGAGAAAATGTTGAATTTTGTAGAGTGCCTTACATGAAGTAGAGTTACTTTAATAGAGGGAAAGAGAAGTGCCTTCTACCTGCTACCTCCGTTCTCATACTTGAGAAGTGGCAATGTATAAAAGTTTATTATAATTATATCAACTATAAGTCAAGATAAAAATGGAAACAAACGCAATACAACTACTACACATTGAATAACTCTATATTTTATTTAAATTTGACCAAGCTATTTCAAAAGAAATAGTTTATTTTGAATCGAGCCTTTGAATTTGGTTTAACGCTATTAAAATCTGAACAATATATTTAGAGGATATAATTTGTTGAATAGCTATGGCACTAACATATATAATTTTGAATTTCATATAAATTAGTTCTGCATGCAAAAATATAAACTTAGAAATTTATGGCTACATTCAAAAATAAAAGCAAGATTTGGCCCTTGCTCCTCTAGACATAGATCGAAAGGAGATACAAACTTGTCAGAAACAATTCTGCCACACTAAAAAAATAATAAATTATATAGTTTTAAACACTTTTACATGTTTTTTTATGAATAATAATACAAATAGCCTGAAATTAAATTGAGACAAAGAAGATCAATTTTTAAACACTTTTACATGTTTTTTTATGAATAATAATACAAATGGCCTGAAATTAAATTGAGACAAAGAAGATCAATTTTAGTTTTATTAAATAGCTAAGGAGTTTACAAAAAAAAACACATTTTTTTCTAACTAATTATCATAAGTATACTGCAATACAGTCACCGGCACATGAGAAGAGCCATGATCTAAGGCGGATCAAAATGATAAGGTCATTCCCAAAAACATTTCTAACAACTAAACGTCAGATTTACAGAAAATAGCAATGCAGGTTTGGGATCTTATATAATTTATTTTGTGCACCCTTTCTTATTAAAATTAGTACTTTTACCCACCTGTATATACTTAAATTATTTACTAAAATATAACCACAAAAACTACATTACCGTTAGGGTATGTTTGTAGGTCAGGAATACATCGACAGCGCATGAATAGAACTGACAACCAAGCGTGACTCATTTTTACACCAGGGTTCTTCATGTGTGCTGGTGACAGTATTTTGACAATATATAATTGTCATATAAAATTCATACATCTACTATAAAATTTAAATTAATGACAGACATCCAACTCAAAAAAAAATATTTTGATGTAAAAATTCTCTAATAATAAGGAAAAACATGTGGATAATACAGCTGAAAAAAATTTTAGTCTTTTTTTAATATAAAGCTTATCCTTGGTTTATAGCTCCTCTGATAGTTGAAAAACCACGCTTATTGTCTTAGTTCAAGTGAGGACGGCCCTTTCTTCATATTGAGACCATACATTTTAGTGTACCTGAATGATTTATGTATTTACATTTCTGTTGATTTAATCTGTGGTTTAAAAACATATCAAAAGCATCGAATTCTGATATGTTTAAATTTTATTTCACACTTTTGGTGAGCTTAGCTTATCCTCATAGATTCTTACATTCCTCGGTGCATGTGTTTGTATGTAGTACATCTAGATGTTTCACACCTAGAGTAAATGTGAGGAATATTTTCATTTGTAGTGTAAATAAAACTAGCTTTTTAAAATAATTTCACTTTGTGTAATATTAATATTGCTGTTAAATTTCATTATAATACTCTCTTACACGGTAGATCACACAAATCTTCTTCATGTAACCATTATCATCTATCTATAAACTGGTTAGTTAGCTTCTAAAATATTGTTCCTTTTCTGTATAGTTTGGCTTCTTGATAGTGATTACATTAAATGTAAACTAAACCTCATACCACAATTAAAACTGTGTGGGTAGCCTTACTTTATCTTAATTTTAATTGTATATCCTGTATTGAATGATTGTCTCCATTAGCTGCAGAGGTGCACTGTTAATGTATTATGTATTAAAATGTTATAGGTCACATAGTTTGATGAGGAATCTTAGATAGTTAATATGATGTATATTTTCCTTTCCAGAGGTAAAGTTTAAAACATAATAAAATATGTTTTAATTTATATAAATAAAACTGTTTCAAATGCTAATATTAACGTTTCTTAGTGGATTATAATTCAGGTTAGCTTTTAGTAGTTAATTTACACTTTTATATATTTAAGAATATAATGAACATCATAAGATGATATGTAACTAATTATTTAATTTAATTCAAAATTTTTGTTGTCGGTGTTTTTTGCCCATTTAAAACTGCCTAGTAGACATTCTCGAGAATACTGACTACAGTAGCAAAATATTTAGTTTAGCCTTCAAAATTTGAATCAACAAGTTGTATATTCTCTTAAACTATTCTTCAGATGCCTGATTATATATTACTACATACAAAACATCAAAGTCATTCTTCTATTATATTTATATTATTGTAGTTCATTGCAACTGTGACAAAAGTAAATTGTTAAAAAACTTACTAGGACAAATATTTTTGACTAAACTAAGCTATCATTATCATTGTCTAGTTTTGTTACCAAACTATGTGCATCACTATCTTATATCAGAAGAGCAAGTTTTCCACAGTAAATTTCAAGAAGTATAAATTTGTCTACTTTGACCCACAAATGGTATATGTTAAAGAATTATGTAACTGTTATTACAAAAAAAAAATTTAAAAGAAACTGGCAAAGAGGTGACAATCAATGCCGCAACTCCACTAAAATACCATGCTCAAGAAGTGTTTGCGCTATATTTGAGTTTTGAGTTTTTTTAATTGTTCTAGAGCTTTGTAATCAGAAAAAAATACTGCAATAAACTCCTACTGTTTTGGCCAACGGTTGCGGAACTTAGTGGCATTCAAAGTTGAAATTATTTCTATTTTTTAAATGGTCAAATAGCAAAAAAAGTGTAAGTGCAGAGTTCACTGTCAATGTAAAGCCCTATTTAGAAGAAATTGTATTCCTTCATCCACAATGATTTGATGATTGTAATACTATATATGGCAAATCATATAAACTAATTATTGTAACCTTCTACAATAGTACAAAGAGTAGAATTTATGTTATATACTGAATGAGAAGTGAATTTCTGTTACTCGTGTTAGAAACAGGTGACCTTTCACAGTTTTTTGTGGTCTAATGAACATTGGCCTCTGTGAATGGACAAATAAGGTATAGTTTAAATGCATCCAAGAAATGGACACTAACAGACTTTATAAACAAAATTTAACTATCACTGATCTAGCCTTTCATTGAAGAATGGGATTTGATTTCTATTTTGTCTCTGTAACTCTATACAAATTCAAAAGGTGACTGGAAAACAACTAAAAACCTACAGACAAGAACACACCAAAATGTTATAGAGCAAAACGTAAAGATTATTATAGAAGCAGAATGTGACATATTTTAACAGAAGGCCACAATTAAATCTAAAAAAAACTCTGCATATTTAAATTTAAAAATGCATTCTGTGATATTACCATTAGTTCTGTATTAGTTAAATTCTCAATTACATCTTGTAAGCAACATATTTCAATTTGGTAATATATATGTTAATAGAGGAAGTGTTTAAAATGAGGTTTTATTATTTTTATTGGGGGGAAAAATTTCACCACACAACTAATTGCAACTTATTAATCTGACCGAGGAATAAGAAGAAATTCAATATTGAAAAGGGTCCAAAGAAATTATAGCCGAATGTTAAATATAATTATACTGTTATAGGAATAAAAATAAAAGATGTGCATATGTAAAAACAAAGAAAGTAATGCTGTTATAATAATGGATAAAAGAAATTAAGGAAGATATCTTAAAGTCATATATAACATATTTGTTGATTCTATCTTTACATGAGCTACTAGTTTTCACAAAAAACACTTGTAAATAGGATACAACTTGCCTATAGCAGTACTTGCTTATATTTGTTGAAGACGGTCGTTTCGGGAGATGTGTCTAATTGTCAGCTCAGACAGTAACTCAGTCCGAGTTACGGTCTGAGTTGACAATGGGATACATCTCCCAAAACGGCCATCCTCATCATATATAACGTTAAATATAAATTCCATTCGAGAGTTTATTACAATAATATATCGAATTACTCACTGAATAATTGCAAGTGCTTATTGGATAATGGACATCGAAAATATTACTGTTTGAAATAGTTTATTGCTACCGTTATTCCTAATGATCGTAATAGTATCAGAAAAAATCACGCCTGAATAGTGTTACTGAACTATTACACCATACTGAACAGTTATATCATATTATCTAGCAAACCACTTGCAAACACTTAGAGTAATTATGTCTATGATAATTTTCTGGGTTGTTTTCAAGTTAAAAATTCATCTGGAGGGACTTTTGAAAAAGGTATTTAAAAACCTTTTAAAGAGTTGTTTAAAAGTGCACATGCAAGCACATGATACTTGGACATACAGAATGAATATACAGCATCTGCTACTATTGATAAATTTGTGCAAAAAGTGGAACAGAAGTAGATATCTGTTTCTTGATGAAATTCAGGATATGTGTTCTAGGTGTTATTCTGATTTTATGATCTAATTTCGGTACAACTAGGATGAAAACAACTTTGTTCCTAATGTTTGCGAGAAATGCTTACTGATTAACATAAAACAACCCATGTTGAATGTGGGCAAGTTTATTGAGTATTTTGTGGAACAGAGTAAATGTTTATTTGTCAATGTAATCACAGGATACTCCGCAAAATGTCCGAGTCAAAGACCCAATCAACCCAGTGGTACTACACTCATTGACTCACAGCATTCACAACAATCTTTGTTTCTTACAAACAAATAATGTCTTCTGTTTCTTGTGAAAGAAGGAGTTAAATTTTTACTAAGAAGTCAAATGATAAATCCAACAGTTTACTGTAAAACACTCAAGAACTTGCATGGAACCATCCAAGACAAATGTTTAGTGAAGCTTACTAAAGAAATATACTTGATGAATGACAAAGAGCTGTTATTTCAACACAGCTCATCCCATATCTGGGGGTGAAAAAAAATGTAGAATGTTTAATTCTACCCACTTTAATGTTCTGTCCTGTAACATTAAGATCATCACTTGTTCACCTAACTGACACAAGGTTTGGTTAGAAGGTCCTCTAACAAAGTTGAAATAGAAATGTTTCTCAATACCAGTCGATTACTAAAAAAAATAAATTAATATCTGATGTCATTATCTTAATGTCTAGTATTACCTAATTATTGAGAAAATTGATTTAGCGGTTGAATGCCATTCTTTTGCTGATGGTACATTCTTCACTATCGTTATCTATTTCGTTATCACCACACAAGTTAATTATGATGCAATCAGAAACTTCATTGATCAAGACTTCTTTTTGTACACTAATGGTGTGCTCATATCTTGTGCTTCCCTCTGAATTAGTAGTGGATAAACATTTACCTATCAATATTATTTTTTAAAAACTTAACTTGAAAGTTGTTTTGTTTTTTTCTATGTAACCCTTTGCAAGGCAAGGGTCCAGATATTTTCAATAGTGTTTAAATCTGAATTGTATGATGGTTGTCTAAGTACTGTATCTCTGTAGTTATCCAGAACTCAAGCTATTGAAAAACTATCTTTTAAGAGCTTTAATTCATAGAGTTCAGGGTTAAGCATATTTTCTACAAAAGATATTTTCTTCTGTGACAATCACTCATTACCCTTTTTTAGATGAGGATGTAGGTATCTGGCTATATTGAGTAGTTTCATAATATTCTAATATATGTATATTGTGTACACTTTGAATGTATTGTAATACACAAATAAAGAATTCTTATTTGGCTTGCCTTCTTCAAAACCAAACACGTACTCATTTTTGGTGAGCATCAATTATTAGTATGATAGATGTGATACAGTATGGGATATTTTATTCTTTAGTCAAAAAATATTTTTTTTGTATCTGCTTGTTAAATAATTCAAATTTATTTGAATATACATATCAAACTGATAAAAAACAAAAGATATAATCAACCCTAGATTTATGATTGAATGCAAACAAGTATACTCGGTGGTAGCTATATATATCCTTTAAGATGGACAATAAAAGCCTATAAATTGTTTTTGTTTGATAGATATGACAATTTACAATATTCGTGGTTTTCAAAAATTAAATTAAGGCATTTTCATCTTATTGAACAGATTTTATTGTGGCAAATCAGGTCGTTGAAAATACATTAACTCATTTTATTTGATTTCTATGTTATTTGAAGAGATATTTGAGTGGAATTTTGTTTTATTGTGAGCAATACATTGATATTTCACTTGAAAGTTTTATGATAGTGTTAAAAAAATAGTTTGAATTTTTTTAAATTTATCAATTTAGTATTTCTTAAAAATATTTTTTAAATTATAGCTTCGAGTTGATTTAAAACATGGTTACTTAATTCCAAAGTTTCAAACAAAATGGAAGAAGTTTAACCTTTGTATCTTGAACCATGGCATAAAGAAAAAATAAATTTACCACAAAGATACATTTGGTTTATTGTTATTATAAAATGAATCCTAAAGTGCAGCTGTGACTAAAATAACTGATACGTAAATTAATTTTAAAAAAGAAAAGAACATATACTGTATATTTTATGATTGTTTATTTCTAAATATGTATATGAAACAATATTTACTTTGGTTAAACATACTTTTAAATAAATAGTTTAATAATTTTTATCTAGAAATAAAACTGGAAATGGAAAATTGGTTTCTTTATATTCCTTCCTATATATTTTATACTTTATGACATTCACACTTCCATAGATTTATATTTATAAATACAGATTTATAAAAATGTTTATTTTATAAACTTTTTTAACAAATTTTATATAACAAAGTATTTTTGCAGTTTTTGTGTTGTACATCTTGAGGTTCAAGTGTAAACTATTTTTGTTTTGTTTAGAAACAGTTATGAATTTTTCACATCTTCTCTTTCTTATGTAGGCTGAAAAAAATTTCATAAACCACAAGTCATTCCATTTGGTTTTCTTCTGTGGTAATGTATTGTCTCTATCTATGAAAATCTGTGTTGATAAAAGTGTCAAAAGAATTTTTATCCCAACTACCCAACTGCAGTTGTAACCCTGAGAATGTTTATTTCTATGAATTATTGGATGTAGTTTATGGGTGTGTTGGAAATATAAAAAAATGTGGTTTCTTATTAGTATTATAAACATAATATTTTGTTACATATTGTTTACAAAAACATCCCACAAGTAGAAGAGTAACAACAGTTTAATGTAAAAATGTTACTGAGTTATATAGTTTCAAACACTTGTTGTTACATTTTTTAAATATATAAAGTCTTTACTAAATTGGAGGAAAAGAAGATTATTTTACTCTCTTATCGTATGTTGATAGTGTCTTTTTGTGTGTTTTAGGGTAAGAGTACATTAAGGCTATTATCACTTCTTGAGTAAGGTAGGGAAATGAAAAATCATTGGTCTAGAAGACAAGGGAGAATTATACCTTACATATGCAAAGTAGGTCACATTCTGAATAGGCATTCTTTCTGTTGAGGCTTTCAAGATGTGTCAACATACTGTATCCCTGATTAGGAATAGGAATTTTGGTGAAATATTGGTAGAATTAATAAGAATATGAAGCTCTCCTGGGAAAAGGAGGGAGAGAAAATCTTGTCTCCTATGGAATGAATCATTTCCTGAAGTAATCCTCTTCTCTATTGTCACTGAGGGGCATACTAAGTATCCTCTGTCTTTTTTTATTACTAATGATAACATAACCTAGTTTTATAAAACATATTTTAATTTCCCAGTGTATTTACATTTTTCATACCAATATGACTTCTCAATTCATATCCTGATGTTTTGCAGCACAGAGATCTACAGTATTAGTTACATAGAGTAAGCATTTCTAATGTATTTTATTTCAAATTTACTTACATGAAACATATATATAACCTCTATGATTTTTTCAGGTAGTATTTCCCTGGTTAATCAACCAATGACCTCGAAGTTTTTCTTTATCCTTGATAATTGTTACATTTAATTTATTCTCATGTTATTGTTACAGAGTATGGTAAAACTGCAATATTTTGTTTTGCTAAATGGAATCAGTATTAAAAAAAATTAATTCATCAATATTTGTTACATAGGCTTACTATTATTGGAATGTCGTTATCAGTGTACTCTTTTGTAATATGATTTTAGATTTAGGAACTACTATCTACTTTTCCACCACAAATTGATAATAATTACTGTGTTACTTGGCTTAAAAAAAATATTGAAAATATGTAACTGCCATAGAATATAATGTTTTTTGTGGTAGATATTTTTTACCAGCTATAAATGAAATACATTTTCTGGTGTCTTATAGTATGATATAGATATATATTTAATTATTGGTGTTAAACATAGTAAAATCTATTGGAGAAATGCAAGAGGACTGTTTTAGAGAAATATAGAAGTAATTATAATGGATTTAGAGCACATGCAGGTTAAAAGAGGACATTTATCATAAAGACTTATTCATTAAAATTGCAGTTTTCTTTTCTTAAACGTGTGCTACATATATCTTGTTACAATGGTTGTAGACAATAAGCGGTATCTATTATACTAATCCTTGAAATTAATTTTTATTGTGTAATACATTTACCTTATTATTTGTATTTTTTAATTCTCTCAGTGTTACTCTCCTAATTTGAAATTTCTTAGATGTTGACATTGGTAATAAATTATGGTTTTGAAAAAATATTTTGGTTCAGTTTTGTTGTTTGTATTTTAATCTGGCTTATTGTTTTAGTGCCTTTTGGACACATTGTTTCAGATTTTGTTCTAGTAACTTGCTTTTTTTGTTTTGGTCCATTTCTTCTTGAAATTTGATAAAGTAATATCTTCAGTTGAATTATTTGTCTTTTCAGAACGAACAGATTTACATTAAAATATTAATTCTATATTTCACTGATCTGTCTTAAAACCTTGATAAAGCACATTTATTTATAAATGAAGCTATGCCGTGATATAGTCTGAAGAAATTGAGAAGATTTAATAACAGTGAAATATTAAAATAGTTATTTTAATCACCTTTAATCTTTCTAATGCAACGAATGGGGATTATCAGGCCTTTATTTGTGATAAAATAGCTTTTTAATTGGTATCGTTGCTTGTAAGTAGGCCTGGGTCTTCTTAGCTTCAATAAAATAAAATTTAGAGTTTGAATTTGAGATTTAGTTTTATAATTTATTCATCCAAGATTCTGCAGCTATCATCCTTATAAGTTTTATCTTTTTTATTCTCATTGTAAGAAGTTATATAAAGTTTGAAATATTACTCTAAATCATGTTTTGTTTGGAAGCTCCTCTAATATTCCTTTGTTTTATTTTTCTTAAAAGTTTTCTTCAATTTTAATTATTTCTTTATTGTTATATTCTCATACTACTCTACATAAAATAATCTTTAAAGTATTGTTATATTCTCATACTACTCTACATATATATAATCTTTAAAGTATTGTTATATTCTCATACTACTCTACATATAATCTTTAAAGTATTGTTATGTGTATTTAAGTCATTCCTTGATTCATTGATTTCTAAAAGAGCTCCATTTCTCCCAAGCGCATTACCTAATTCTTATCGTTTATTTAATTTTTTTAGTCAAGTTCTTATTTTTGTTAAAGATACAAGAGAGAACTCTTTATTCCAAAAGATAAATAAACGTCATAAATTCATTATTGTATTAATTTAATTTTAATAAACGAACAGTATTTTCATTAGATGTCTGAAAAGAAGTATGAAGAAATAATTGTACGTTTAGTTTTGGTTCCCAAGTAGCATTCATAATTTATTACACCTGTATGCAGAGGGTCAGGCGCGTATCCAGCGACTTGCTTTAGGGGGGGGGGGCGATCGATGCATTATATATATATATATAATATGGGTGTATGTGTGTGTGTGCACGCGCGTGCATGTATGTAAAAACATAGAACAGAAAAAGTTCTTTCTACGCTTGCGTTAGAAATCGGTAACGTGATAAAGATTCGTAGCAAATTAGACTTTTAAAAAAATAATTATTCCAGTTTCGATAACACTTATGGCTAGAGAATATTATTAATTTCATAATAAGCTGTTATTATAAAAATGGTTTATTAATTTATATAAGTAGTTATTCTTCCAACACGAACAATTCCGGAGTCAACTGCGAATATTACGCTTGCAAAATTACGTATTGAAAATCATATGTTCGAGACTAAGCTTCACTAGCGCTATCTGTTGTTAAAACGTTTAGACGTTTACGAGGGTATGCTGAGGGAACGCGTCACATTTTCAAATTAAAAATTAAAATTTTATTTTTTATTTACAATAAAAGACGAATTAACTTAAGTAAAAGTCTAATTTAATAAAAAGTCCTAATTTAATAATATATTGTCGATTTTTAACCCAAAGTTCTTGATGGTTGGAGGGGCGATCGCCGAGGGTGGCAAATCTGTTCTGGTGTAGTACTGACACCAGTTGAAAATAATGATACTGAACCCCCCAGTGGTTTTGTTCGCGATTCATGACACCCCTTTTATCTTTTACTTTTTTTTGCAGAATTTGTCTTGTTTCACGTGCTTTATCTGCAACAACCTCATTTTATCTGCTACTGCTTTTTAGCTTTCTGATTACACCCTTATTTGTTTATTTATTGTATTGTTTGAAGGCAGATGAAAAGTCTGTTTAGTTAGCAAACAACTTTAAATTCATATACAACACAAATAACATTGAGTGCGAAACAATGTAATAATTATTTCAACTTTTTTAAAAGAACCTTATATCTTGCGGTACATGACATCACTTTCATTTTTCAATGTCTTCTTGACAAATTTGTCTTATTGTTGGTACAATAGAAATGTTGATTTTCTGCCTATTGCTTGGTGACTCTCTTGTTTGTCTTTCACTTACTTTTTCTTTCTCCTTGCATGACTTTTTGTTTGTTCCTTTATTGTATTTTGTGAAGGTACATGGGAAGTTTGTTTAATTAGCCCCGTCTCTGAATCATCATCTGATCTTCTGTGAATATTATTTATAACACACAAAAATAGGAAGTACAAAACTGTGTAACATATATTTAAAATAATTTTTAAAAACCTTAAATCTTTAAAAAAGTTAAAATATTGGTTGCTGAAGGAAAAACTTGACACATTTTACTATCAGAAAATTAAATGGTAATATTTAATTCAAGGTTTTAATTATTGAAATTAAATAATAGAATTTAGAATACAAATCAATAACTTGTTAATGCTACACAAACTGGTATATATATATATATATATATATATATATATATATATATATATATATATTTTACATTGTCCATTATTTTTCCGTTGCACTGACTTTATGAAGTTGATATATTACTATTGTAAATACTTTTATCCACCACTAAGTGCAATAATTTTACCTTGTGTGATGAGGCACCTTTCGGTCACTTGACCATTGTCGAATCACTGATTATATTTCTGGTGTAGATGTTAGGTCCGTGATGTTGGTTTTTGTTGACGTTACACGCATTTCTCTTGATTTACGTTTTTATTGTTTTTATATAGTATGTCTTCTGCATACGTGGTCTGTAGGTTAAATAAATTGTTGTGGGTGTTTTTATAAATGTGGTATTTTTCTAGTGAGTTTAATTCTATTGGGTTATTATTTATTTCAAGTATGATTAGGTTATTTTCGTAGTTTGTTATTTCATGTTTATGTGATATTAGGTGTGCTGCAACATTTGATGCTTTTGTATTTTTATTTTTGAATGCTCTGTAAAACCTGAACAAAAAATTAATAAAAATAAAAACATCTACCTAAAATATAAATACACCAATAACAAAATAGAAAAATTAACAAATATTTACAACAAAGAATACTACACTCCAACATACAAACCAAACAACAAAATAATAAAATATCCTAATAACACAAACCACAAAACAAATACAGAAAAACATAACCTATCATGAATCTACAAAATTACATGTAACAACTGCAATGCATTTTACATAGGGAAAACGACCAGATCATTTAAATTAAGATTTGAAGAACATTACAGAACATTCAAAAATAAAAATACAAAAGTATCAACTGTTGCAGCACATCTAATATCACATAAACATGAAATAACAAACTACGAAAGTAACCTAATCATACTTGAAATAAATAATAACCCAATAGAATTAAACTCACTAGAAAAATACCACATTTATAAAAACACACACAACAATTTAATGAACCTACAGACCACATATACAGAAGACATACTATATAAAAACATTATACACGTAAATCAAGAGAAAATGCGTGTAACCTCAACAAATATCAACATCACGGACCAAACATCTACACCAGAAAAATAATCAGTGATTCGACAATGGTCAAGTGACGGAAAGGTGCCTCGACACACAAGGTAAAATTATTGCACTTAGTGGTGGATAAAAGTATTTACAATAGTAATATATCAACTTCATATATATATATATATATATATATATATATATATATATATATATATATATATATATATATATATGTATATATACAACACAAATAAACATGATTGTGTTTATATATATATATATATATATATTAACTCTTATATAGAATTTATATATATTTCTAATATATAAACACTTAAGAGTTCACTCGCTCTTCAACTGTTGTTGGGTTCACCTCTTCAATGGTTGATGAAATTCTAGCGTAACATCGGAACTGCTATTTTATACACTGCAGAATGAGTGGATATACTCCAGATAATAACTATTCATCATATTTTTCCATCCGTGAAGGAATACGTATCAGCATATATATATATATATATATATATATATATATATATATATATATATATATATATATATTCTTGATATTTAACATTATCCATTGTTTTTCCGTTGCACTGACTTTATGAAGTTAATATATTACGATGTGAGTAATTTTATCCACCATTAAGTGGTAGATACACTTTAAGCAAGGTAAAATTATTGCACTTAATGGTGGATAAAATTACTCACATCGTAATATATTAACTTCATATATATATATATATATATATATATATATATATATATATATATATATATTTAACAAAAATCTTTTACAGGTTGTGAGGTTTAAAAGGGAATGGTTCACTATTTCTTCCCTTTAATAGTGAACCTTTTTTCCGTTAGAAACATCACAACCTGTGTAAGATCTATTTTTAGAAACCATCAATCTTATTATATCCAAAGGATTCAAACGTCTCACAAATGAATGATCGTCACTCTTCTCTTTAAAATTATATTAGCTTTGTTAAGCCATTTACTTCTTTTTCATTTTGAAGATGTCATATACAAGTATATTGGACTTTACATTCATGATTTATCAGAGATAATATTTTTCAGAATGTGGGAGTCTGAAAAGTGTTTTCAGGAATGATTCTAATGACAAACATAACTTAAATTGATCTTTGATGAAATATTTTAATGTTCCTAATTTTTGTGTTGTATTGCAGAAAACACCAGTTATATTTTACAGATGTTTAAAATGGAGTTTTTGTTGGCAGATCGCAAGGATCATTATCTAAGTTGGAAGGCGACTCAGCAGACAATGACACACAACTAACAAAATTGGACGTGGTTCTTACATTTCAATTGGAGGTAAAAGTACAATCTAAGATATAAAAATATAGTCAACTCCTGATAATTTGCTTTCATTTAAGCACGTACATATTTATGTAAATTATCGAATTTGCAAAGAATCTGCAAATTTTTTTAATTAAGTTTAACATCCAGAAAGACACGTTATTTGTGTTTCATACATTTACTAAAATAAATAACCTACAAAATGAAATTCAGAGAATTAACATGCATTCAATATGTAATTTTCAATTGTTTCTGTGCCAAACTTAAAATCTTAAATTCTTTTTTCTACAATAGATTATAAATATCCTAAATGAGAATCTCTTGTGATTTTCAACATACGACAATAGAGTGCTAAAAATTTTGCAAGCTTGACTCTGTGTAGGGGATTTCCTTTGCATTTTTTTTCACTTTCAGCGCTAGCTACTGCTGTCAGATATGCTGGCTGTCAAATCTTTTACAATATGTTGATCAGTAGTAGGTCTATAACTAGGGTCCTTTTATCAACTTTAAATTACTCGGTAATATCTCTTTCTTCTCCATTTTTACACCCTACAAGGTTTTTGAATCATCACATCATTTTAGCCGTTGTAACCTGGCCTTGTATATTATAGCATTTTTGAAACTAATAATGACTTTCACTTGGGATACAAGAGGTTTTTGGGATCATGGAAGGGATTAAGTGACCGAGGTATCCTAACACCCTTTTCATATGCACATCAATTAAACTTTACACTTCAAGAAACCTCTTATAATTTTTTCCTGTAAAAATTGGTTCAAAAGCGATAATGTTTTTAAAGCTACAATACGTGGCTTAGTCATTGACTGTAACAATTATGTTACAACTGGTGGAAGAAATTTAAATGTTTATCACCATATTTAAGCTCACTTTCATTGGGATGGAATAGTGACGAAAGTTGACAATAGTTCATTATCACTTAATACAGTTTTTATTGGCAGTGACTTTTAGATAAATTAGACTCGACTTCTTTTACAAATTTGTTATAAGACCTGTCTTTAAATATTACACAATTATCCAAACTGCATTTTGATTATAATATTGTAGTGTAACATTCTTATTTTCAAAACACTGAGGTTTTTCGAACTAGGTGCTACATATATAGGATGAAAAAGAGATCATGAAAATCTCTTTCTCAGTTAGTCATAAGGGATCCAATACATGGAGTTACTATTTCCTTTGCTGCTTGAGAGTATCATCAATTTAGTCTAAATTTAGTTCTCGAAATAATTTTTTTTAAACAGTTCTGTATTACGCTAAATTATGTTTAAGCCAACTATTTATTAGCTTTTTTGCTGATTTTAATGACAAAATTACTTCTCCTAATTGGTTTTTACTAAAAAAATCTCATTAAAAATATTTATAAACACCTTGGCCTAACTTTACCTATAAATTTTATGGATGACATTGGCACAATGTTTTATTAATGATAAATTGAAATCAAATGATGATCAATGCCGAGTTTATTTTAATATTATAAAGCAATGTTTCGGTCACATTTTTGGTGGCCCTTTTCAAGCTTTAAATCTACAAACATAAAACAATAATCATTATAATTTAAAAATTAGATACACAATAAAATTGTAAGTTCAATACTTTAAATACAATATGAAACAACAAGCACTGGATAAATGTTAATCAATAGCAATCAGTGCTTACATTTTCAAGTTCATACTAATACTGAGATGAGCAACAGCAAGTTACAATAAACAGACATTAGTTCAATCAATCACATGAAGCAGCGCTATTTCAAAATATCATATAATTAATTTGAGAAAGTTATTAAATACTTTTTTCAAATTATCAGTATCTGAAATATAAATTGTTTCTGACAATAATCTTTTTTGTTTGTTGCTTTCTTTATCAAAGATTTTAACTCTGTCAAAATCAAAGCCATGACAGGTTTCCCTCATGTAGTTGACTAATGTTTTTACAATCAGACTTATGTTCCTTGATTCTCTGTTCTAAAATTCTACCAGATTGACATATATAACTACAATCACAGTCAATACACAGAATATTATATACAACATTAGTACTTACATCTTTTTCTATAGGATCTTTACCCAACTGATTAAAATACTGGATTCTGTCAACGGATTTGAAAACAGCATCAATATTATGATTCTTCGCAACTTTTTAAATTTTGTTCTGCAGTCGTTGAACAAAAGGCAATACTACAATTTCTTTCTTTTCATAAGTTTGATCACTATTAATGCTATCAATCCTTTTTTACTTTAATTAAGCCAATCTCAAGTAAGGGGATAATAATTTGCTAATAAAAGAGTGTAAATGTGTTGTAAGTTATCAGTTAAAAACCTTTCACCTGACAATTCCACAGCTTTATCAACCAATGTATAAAGAATTCCTTTAGCTGTAGGACAGTGAGAAAAATAAATCAAATATAACCCTGAGTTTATTGGTTTTCTATACCAATTTGTAACAACACTGCCATCATCATTCACAAACATTGACAAATCCAAGTAACTAACTACATTATTCATAGAACATTCTACTGTAAATTGTATATTGTTATCATAGCTATTTAACAATTTCAATATTGTATTAATTTTATCCCATTGGATACACGCCAGACCATCATCCACAAACATTGTCCAAAACAAAATATCATCAATACAGTTTAACAAGCTATTCCTTATCAGAGTCAATAACTTCTCGGCCAATATAGGGCTAAGCAGACTGCCCATTGCACAACCAAACTTTGGTCTATAATATTTCTTGTTGAACACAATGTAATTATTATCCATTACAAATTGTACCATATTACAAAATTCATCCAAAAATAAATCTGTCTTTAACTAACCCTTTAAATGTTGCCATCTTCATTAAATAGCCGTTTCAAGTATCTCAATGTGTATATTATTAAACATATCAACCACATCAAGACTAACCAAACAATAGTCATTGGGCACTGTAAATTTTTCAACAAAATCTTTGATTTCCAAACTGTTCTTTGCAGTATATAAAGATTTTGGCAAATGTTTACTAAAAATTTCTGATAAATATTTTGCAAGTTGGTAAGTAGGAGTCATAATAGAAGAAATTATTAATCTAATGGGAAAGTCTTATTAATTACTTAGTGTTCAACAACAAAGTATAAGCACTGATTGCAATTGACTGACTTTTATCCAGTACCTAATGTTTCATATTGTGTTCAAAGTTGTTGAACTTGGAATTTTATTGTGTGTTTAATTTTTAAATTACAATGATTATTGTTTTATGTTTGTAGATTTTAAAGCTTGAAAAGAGCCACCAAAAATGTGACCAAAAAGTTGCTTCATAATATTAAAATGAACTCATCATTGATCATCATTTGAGTTCAATTTATTGTTAAAATTGCATGCCTTTAGAAGCTAAACACATTATTTTATTTTTTATTCACATCTATATTTGCTATCTTAAATACAAGGTTTGAAGCCTTTAGCAGACTATGAATTTTCCATATGGCAAGGACACTTTCTTAATTTAAGGTATAAACCTTTGGTAATTAATTTGATTTACTTCATAAATGTAATTATTTTTTATTAAAACTTTCCAACACCTGTTTTAACGCCAGTGATTTTCCCCTATTCCCAGTACTCTCCTTAGTTCATTGTGTTACTAATTTTTTTCCCACATTAAATTTTTTAACTTTATTTTTAAAGAAATGTTATAGGCTTCTTATAGAGCATACTTCAGCTTCACATTGTTGGAAAGTGATGTCATTATGCTCCTGCTATATCCCATACCAGAAGTCTTACATCACTTACTTTAACGCAGGGGTTCCCAACCTTTTTGGTACCACGCCCCTGCTTCTTGAAATAAAAGCCTCCCACTTCCCCTCCACTTTACATTATAAATAAATGATATGGACATATGAAATGAAACAATTATCTTATACAGTAGAGTCTTGATAATCCGAGTCCCGATGTTTCTAGATTCCGTTAAATTTGAGCTATTTCTATCCCAGCCTATTTTATCATTTTGAAAGAAAAGGATGAGTCATGCTTCCAAGAAATGTTTATAGTCATATGGTATGCAAAGGAAATGATCCCGGTTTCCGAAAAAAGTTTATATCAATACTGTATCCAAAGAAAATGCATCAGTCTTGCAAGAATTGTTTATATCAATACAGTATGAAAAGCACATGAATCGGGCTACCAAGAAATGTTAAAATCAAAACCTTATGCAAAGGAAATTAATCGGGCTTCCAAGAAGCCTTTACCAATATCATAAAGGCTCATTAAAACTCGTATTTTTTCTAATACACAGGAACGTATTTCCGTATTATCTGAGCTTTCGGTAATCTGATGGGGCCTCGATCCCATCTACCTCGAATTATCGAGCTCTACTGTATATATATTAAAAACAATTTATTTATTTATACCTATGTTCACAAGAAACATGATATAACATTTCAAGTTTTAATTCGCAAGGTAAATTTTAACTGATAAGAGGAAAGTCTGTTAGATAGATGGATGACGTTGAATGTTTTTCACTAGCATGCCTATTTGAGGTTGTATTGTGGTAAAGGCACAAGTCATTAGCAATATCAAGTTTGTTCTTATATTTTGTTTTATTGCAACAAATGCTGAAAAGACTGAAAATTCCTTTCAAGTTGTCATGTTGATATAATTTTAAAGTTTACAAAATTTGCACAACCTTTACTTATATTTCTTTCATAAATGCATACATTTAATTTAAATTTTCTGAACGTCATGGTCAATAAAATTACCTATGTAAAAAAAAATCTGAAGTATAAATTTAGTTTTAAATATTGATAAATTGTGTACTTAAATTTTAACTAAATGAGATTTATCCTACTATTTTCCAACTGGTCTTGCATCCCCCCCCCCCAACTTGCCTTCATGCCTGCCAGTTTGGGAACCCATGCTTTAAGGGGTAGTAGAATTAAATCTATTATTCAGTCTAATCGTATTCTATTAATCGTAGGTGATAAAATTCATGGTGACTGATCACTTAAAGGGATTTATTAGTACTTATAAATTTCTTATCGAAGAATATTAAAAGGATTACCCTTTTATCAAATGTTTCCATTCTTTATCAGAGCGAACAGTAAGGCGAAGAAAAAAAAATTCAGTGAAACCTACATCTTGAAAATATTTGAACGAGAATGTTCAGTAAAGTGGTAATTGTATATTTAGCTAAGAACAGAATTTAGTAACAGATTTTTAATCCAACACATTTATCTTACAAATCATACATTTTTAAAAATTATGTTTTAGGTTGTGGTTATGGAGGTGAAAGGTTTAAAATCGTTGGCACCAAACAGAATAGTCTATTGTACAATGGAAGTTGAAGGTGGGGAAAAATTACAAACAGATCAAGCAGAAGCATCAAAACCAATGTAAGTCATGAAGTGTTTTAAAAAAGATTTAAGAAAAGAATACTGGTTTAAAGTTATCTATGAAACCATAGTTTGTAAATGTATTTTTGTAATTTGTAAGTGTACATCTATAACTAAAATTTATAATATATTACTAAAATATATTTAAAGTTACTTGTTGAAATCATATTGAATCCAGTGATTAAACTATACTTAAATAACATTTAACTAAGTGAATATATATTCACTTAGTTAAGTATTATTTAATTACAGTAAAATATAATTGTTCTTAATTTTTTTTTTGTTTTGTATATTTGTCTGCATACATTTAATTTTATTATTAGCTTATAGCTACACAATTTTTTTTATTTGCTATATCCAACTGCATTTTTTCTAGTAAAGATACTAGCCTACAGAGTGTTGTGATAAAACATTGTCAAAAGCACATGGAAAAAACTGAATACATGTTTTTACTTTTAATAATTTTTTTTGAAACTAATTAAAGAACAGCCAGATGCTAGTATAATGTGTAGAACTGAGTTTACAAAATAATAAGATATTCTATAGTCTACTGTGCATTGATCATGCTGTGAGTCACTGACCTAGTGCGAAAACACATCTGCTGATAAATATCAGTAAGTAGTGGGGTTTTTTGCCAAGTTGATACCAAAAGTGTAATTATAAGAAAAACCTCAAGATGTACAACACAAGAACTGCAAGTGACAATAAATACTTCAAATGATTTTAAAAAAATATATTTATTACTATTGACCTAAAAGGAAAGCAGAATGTTTACACTATGTTCATGAATATTACATAGGTCAAATAATCCTATGCACCTCCTATCCATTTTATTAAAACTGACTGAATAGATTTGGTTCGGCCATTCTACTTAATAATGCAGTCTGTTAATATTAGATAGATTCTTATTTTAGGGACTTGTATTTATAAAACAATAAAAAATGCCTTTTTTAATCACTTTTACATTAGTTTATGACAATTCGAATTTTCCAAAAGTTTGGATAGTCATAAACTGATGTGAAAGTAATTAAATAAGTTTCATTGAACATAATGGACTACAAAATTCAAGAGTAAAATACCTTTTATACAACCAAAAAAAGTTTTTCTATATAAGTTTTATATTGTCCTTTTACTAAAATTAATATCTCTAAAATGTTTTTCCAAATTATTTCTTTTCAGAGAACTTTCTTCAGAATACTGAACCTTTTTTTATGCTTATTACACTTTTGCTATTACTTGCGACCAGACTTTTTGTTAACTAAAAGTTGTTAAATTCTTAACTTACACTTGGAGGAAACGTTTTTGTCTTACGACTTCTTCAGCCTCGTATTTTTGCCGCTAGGAATGCTGCAGTTGTGCTTCCTCGGTACCAGTTTTTTGAAAGTTAGAAGTGATATGATTGAAGAGTATGTGTGATCTGTGCCGTATTTGTTCATTTAAGATGTCATTTTTATGTGTGTTGCTATGTCTATATATTTCATACTGTTCTAGTGTGTTTAATTTATGGCCTTTGTTGCATGTGTGGAGGATGCTCATGTTATTTTCCATATTTTTGCATGAGTGTTTAGTGTCCATGAGGGGATTTGCAAAAGTGGATTCAATAGTAGTGTGCAGTGCGCTTTTGTGTTCTTTATATGTTCTGGCGAAATATCTGCCTGTTTGTCCAATATAGAACTTCTTGCAGTAGTTGCATTTTAGTTTGTATACTCCTGGGTTATTGTATGTGTTGGTATTGTTGTTAATGCTGTGTCTGATAGCCGTTTGGCTTTTATTTGTTGTTCTGTAAGCTACATTTTATCCTGCTTTTTTGAATTGGTGTGCTATTTTATTTTTGAGTTTATTTATGTATGTGAGAGTGATGAATTTGTTTTTGTTCGTGTTTTTGTTGTTTGTATTGTTGTTACTGTTCTTGTTGGGTATTTTTCTGTGTAGTTTGTCTATTAAATAATTGTCATATCGATTTTTGTGAGCTATATATGTGATTGTGTTTGGTTCCTCTGTGTAGTTAGTTGTGGACTTATGTATTTTATTTAGTCTGTATAGTAAATGTTTGAATGCTGCGTGTTTATGCTGTATTAGGTAGTTCGATGAATTGTGTATCAGTGTGTCTGTCATGTTTGGCCTCTAGTATAGGTTGAATTCAGGTTTGTTTTGATTTTTTGTTATGGTAATTTGTAAGAAATTTTTTATGAATAGAAAATTATTCATTAATTCTTTTTTTAGGGCTTCTATTTAGGTTTAGGGCAATCGTCCAGAATTATTATTATCGTCTATGAAAGATAGGCAAAGATTCCGTATATAAGTAGGATTAAGGACCCTCCCAAAAAACTAGGGGATATAAACCACCTTAGAAAGGATATAGGGGAGATATTATCTTATCACTTCTGTAAGGCTGTGAACCTTAAGGAGACTTATTCTTTTTCATGACTACAAATAGGTGTCGCCTCCTTATAAGGAGATAGAGAGAAAGGATATATAGAAAATAAGTAATACTAAGGAAAAGGCATAATGATACCTTGGTACAGTGAATAGGGGAAAATATATCATTGCAAGTGCAATATATAACAGATATAACAGGTACCCTGTTTTCCTGAAGTAGATTCACTCTGAAGTAGATAAGAGGTGTTAATCCACTATACACATGAAAAATCAATAATTATTGGTCTATTAATGTAATTATATTTAATGATATTTTTAAGCTATCGTGGAAGCTTTTTTTTTTAATAAACTGTAAATTGGAAAAATAATAAAAACGAAATAGAATTTGTATTTTTTAATTTGAATTTGAAGCTACATGCATAGGGAAAACAGGGTACATCTTGGTTGCAAGATTTTAAGGACGTATATTACATTTTTAAAATAATAAAGACAATTTAACTACACTGAACATTTTTAAAAGATACTACGATCCAAAGGGGTTTTCAAAATTAATATATTTAATACATATTTGTTGCAAAGATATAACAAAATATACAAACTCATATAAGAAACAAACAAATTAACATGTAATCTGACAAATATCTAATAGTATTAGGACTTTGATCAGTAGGCGGGGTGGGGATAGGAATCGACACCTGCAAGACTAGACAAGCTATGAAATTATAAAAGCAGCATTTATGTAGAAACCATCATTCAAAATTTAGAATTCAAAAAGTTTCTGAAATTTGTAAACAAATATCAGAAGGTTAAAAAATGCATAATAAAATTTGATTTGAAATCTTGTCTTTGTTAGACATTTTTAATTTTGTTCTTAATGAATAACATTAGTTGAATATTTTTATAAATTTTGTAGTTATAGGTACTTCATAAACAATGTAGTACTCACTAGCATTTTATACTAATGAACATTTATGTGATATTTTTTTAATAAATCATAGTTAATCATTATACATGTCATCACAACTATGTTTAACTCTTGTTATAATTTCTAATCCATTGCAGTTGTAGGCTAGATCAGCTAGTAACGACAATTTATTAGTAGCAAAAATAAAGGCTAGCCCAGCTAGTCATGACTGTTGTCAATGTTTGATTTATTTTTTTGCTTCAAGAGTGTTTATTTTCTGATTTGTCAGACACAAGACTAGAAATCATGCTTTCTAAGGGATATTTATCGCTCTTGAAACTTACACCCTATATAAAGACAAATATTTGTAGCTCATTGACCTTCTGTTAGACATTGTCAGACATCTAAACAATAGCATAATAGTTAAACATGCAGCAGTTTTTATGTCAAATGGAGTGAGATGCTCATTATAGATTTTACTCAGTGTCGGTCAGTAACTGATGTTTGTTAGTAGTTTTTTATAATAAGTGTATTCTTGTGTACATATAAATTGAACAATAATATTAGGAACCTAGAATCTCAAGTGAACCTCAAACTGTAAGTAACTTTTAATTTGTTTTCCTAATTATGATTACACATAATCAAGTAAAAAATAATAAACTATTTAAGGTAAAAAATTACGAATAAAAAATTGCACCCGTATAAAAAAAGTAATATTTACTTACAACTTTTTTTAAAAAATGTTTTAACTTGCCTATAGTAGCACTTACTTTTTTTGTGTTGAGGACGGCCGTTTCGGGAGATGTGTCCCTTTGTCAACTCAGACCGTAACTCGATCTGACCTTGAGTTACGGTCTGAGTTGACAAAGGGACACATCTCCCGAAACGGCCGTCCTCAACACAAAAAAAGTAAGTGCTACTATAGGCAAGTTAAAACATTTTTTAAAAAAAGTTGTAAGTGATTACTAGTAGCTCATGCGAAGATGGAATCAACAAATAGTAATATTTAGTACTTTATAAGTGAGAATACTTTTGTAGCGAAATACAATTCAATTGACACGAGGAATTAATTCGTACTGACTAGTGTCCGTAGTTTGGATGTAATTAGATCAGCAATGGGTTAATAGCCTATCATTTCTTAAAAAATAATTTGTGTACTTCCTCATTTAACTATTCTTAGAGTACTTCTGAAGATGATTACCATTTATTCGTAATGTACATTAAGTAATTTTAGTAAAATAAAAGATTTTTATATTGTGGCTAATAGGTTTTTATTTATTTAGGTAAAGTTAGTCCACAGTGCTCAAGAAATTTATCAACTTACGCATTAAGTTTCATGATTTTTAATTGAACAAATAATTCAACTTTTTAAATTTAGTTTTCTCTTTGAAACAGTTTTTTTTCATAAATTCAGTTACAAATATCATGGGAAATTCAGCTGAAGGAATAGATACACTAAGACAACTATCCTATGATAGCAATAAAGGTGGATCTAATTCCAAACTGAAAAAAAACTATAAGCAGTATAATAAATTGAATTTGAATCATTCTTTAAAAAAATACTTCAGTATTTGATTGTTGTTATTTTCCAATCATTGTTGCGTATTTTACTCTATGTACTAGCTTGAAAAAAGTTAGCATATTAGTTTTCAAAAAGCAAGAAATTTGAGTGGTATAATTTACCAATGTGTATTAGTAATCTCTAAATTGTTACAAAAATGTATTGAAAGTTATTTTATTTATTTAATTTATGTTATAAAAGAATTTTATTATTCTTTGAAATAATAATAAAATATTCATAAATAATATTTAAAATATTGCAACAGGTGGGACACACAAGGAGACTTTTCAACAACACACCCCTTACCAGCTGTCAAAGTCAAATTGTATACAGAAAATCCAGGCATGTTAGCACTCGAAGACAAAGAACTCGGAAGAGTGATTCTCAAACCTACACCACTTTCATCAAAAGTGAGAATTTCCAATTTAAAGTTAATATGTATAATTAAGTAGTTCAAATATTTTTTAACATGCTTTCTTCAATTTAATATGAATTTCATTAAAAAATTGGATGAGAATTGGGAAAAAGTGGTGCTAACTACATATAGCATCAGCCAGCTAGACACCTAATGCTCTGAAATTCCTACAAACTTATGTTGGACAACAATTAGAATAAAATAGACGAAACTTATATTTTAAACAAAGGGAAATATTTTCAGAAAATAACTCTTAATGAAATTGCAACATACACATGAACAATGAAGACAAAATAAACGAACTAAACACAATAAAACACATAGCCTATAAAAACGGATACAAACACACATTTATAGACAACATAATGCGTAAAAAATAACACACACATAACACAACAAAAAACAATAACACACAAAAACAAAAATGTTTAACACTTACATATCACGATAACATCTCAAAAAATAGCTTCCACGTTCCACAAACTTAAATACAAGTAGCATTCACAACATCCAACACAATTAAAAAACACCTACATAGTTCAAAAACACACCAAGATAAACATGACAGGGCAGCCGTATACAAGATTCCATGCAACAACTGCCCCAGCTTTTATATAGAACAAACAAGGAGAACATTTACCACAATATACAATGACCACGTAAAATAGATAAAAAAGACACAACCCAATACAAATTTCATCATACACATACAAAACACACTACACTCACAGACTGACATAGACACCAATCTAAAAATCCTACACTACATCAAAAAAAGCAACAAACCTAATACAGTAAAAAACTAAGAGATATACAAATACCATGAATACTATCCACAACACTTTCTAAATGCCAAAACACACTCCCAATCAAATACCATATTTGAGCACATGATTAACAGCTACTCTATGAACAATAACACACCATAGAACAGAAATACGCCACAGGCTCACATCAATACAACATACCTGAGCAACCGTCTTATCAGCGACTCACAGGATTGAATAAAACACTGACCTAGTGTGAAACGCATCTGCTGAATAAATTAGTAAGTAGTGGTTTTTTTGCCAAGTTAATACAAAAAAAGTGTAACAAATTACGGTTTTATTTTTTCACTGAAATTAATAAACAGTTAACCCTTAGATTCCTTAACCTGGATTAGTTATTTCATGCTAGTACTTATTTTATGTTATGTAAAGAAATAAATGAACACACAACTTTTAACACTAAAGTTTTAATTTAAAATGTTTTAAAATAAACAAAATAATGTTTTTCTCACTGGGTTATTATTAATTCTTATGGCTCAAATTGTAGAGAATCACAATTACTCTTAAAGATTTGTTGTTTGGGGTTATTTTTTTTATATTTCATAAAAACTTATGATTGAGAGTACTTATATCCTGTAGATATTTAATTTTAGTCATAAAAAATTCCACTGTTTCCAGGTAGCAGAAAATCACTAGCTTCTTCTTTTTAGTTCATTTAAAAATAAAATCCTGTTTCAAAAATTTTAATTTCACTCTATTGTTTTTTGTCTGTCAGTTTTATGATTTAACTATTGTTATGTAAGGTAGTTAAACTGGCCGGACAATAGATTATGATGTTTAAACTAAATTGGTATAGAATTTTATTTTAGATTTATTCACATCTTATTTTTAAAATGAATAGCATTTTTTCAGTGTGTTATTTTCACTAACAATACATCTATTGAACAAATTGAAAAGTCCTAGCTTATTTGAAAGGTATAAAAAATGAGTTTCTAATTTTGAATCAAATCCACTGTCGTTTGATAAATATTCATCCTTAACAACTTAAATAAAACAAAAAGTAATATTTTTTATTAAAAGTTAATTATCTTTCCCATCAAAGAAAGCTTTCAAATAGGTTAAAAAAGTTAGATATTTTGTTTTATGTAGTATTCATAATTAAAAGAAACTTATACATGAATTATTAAAGAATAAAGTTACAAGCTTTTAAAACATGTTTTAACACTTTTGTTGCTAAATTTTTGAACGGACACATAGCTCATTATGTAACTGTTTTCTATTATACAGGCATTATTTTTTTTTAATTTAGTAAGTCTACTGTTGTAATAAGTTTTAAATTCATTTGAACATTGAACATTTATAGCATTGACACAAACTCATAAAATCTATGAATTGCTTAGATTGTCTATTAGAATATTTAAAACAAAATATACATTACAAACTACACTATTGAATCTACAAATTTAGATTTTAAAAAACTAAAACATTTTGTATTTAAAGTACATAAGAGTCTAATTATAGGTGGTTAACTAAAAAAGCAGGTTATCAGTTGAAAGAAACAGCTGGGTTTGGAAACACATAGCCTCCAGATAATAAGAGTTTATTGGTCTATTGCCAGTTACGTAGTTCAAATTTAATTGATATTTTAAATGGTATTTAATAAATATATCTTATTTTCGTTCAACAAGTAAATTAGGAATAAACGTATTATTTAAATACAAGACAAACACATTGATCTGGGTTAATTGTAATGGAGACTTGTTAGATTTTTGGATTAACAGACATTTGTAAACAACAGTGTAAGTTCAAAATACCAGCCGTGTCTCTTATAACCCATCTGTTTACAAAACAACAGGTGTTGTTATTGGCTAGAATTTGTTTATGAATCTACGAGGTGAAGGATGATTACACTGTTGCTTGAAAGTTTGAATAAAGTAGGATACTGTGTTGAATAGTTGTAGATTTAATAGAAAATTTTAGTTGTGTTGTTTAGTGACAACTCGTCTTTCGGAGACCAATCATTAATTGGTAAATCGAAGGGTATCTTCAAATTGTATTAAACTTTTCTATTTTAATTTAGTTGAGCTCAGTTCATATTTGGATTAAGATTTTTTTAAGAAGTATTTTTCAGAAAATTGTGACTTTGATGTTAAATAGATAATTTATAAACATGAAATTTTTTGAACGAAGCTTGTAGCTTAGCATTTCTAAGAACTTTTATCAAAAAATTATTTAAGAAATTAGTTTAAACATTTATGTTTTGAAGCTAAAGACTACTTTATATTACATATTTATAAAACATGTTTTTATCCAGAGTGTTTTTCTAAGAGCTTATACTAACAACTAAAAAATACCATTCCTTAATTATTATTAAGTGTAGTACTTTTTCAATTACTGGCATAACTTTTGCATTTTGTATTAAGGGGCCTGAATGGCATAAGATGACTGTCCCTAAGAATTGTGTAGACCAAGACTTAAGGATAAAAATTGCTTGTCGAATGGATAAACCTTTAAATATGAAGCATTGTGGGTAAGTTTTTAAACAATCTTTTTCATTATAAACAAATATATATATATTCTAAAATAATTATGAGAATAATATATTGTCTATTGGTAGTGGAGTAATTATATTAATGGAATTTTATTTTCATAACTATGTTTTATAGTTATTGTTTACTATAGTTTTTGTTCTATGTATTTTAAATTACACTATGTGTAAAATGATAATATTCCCCTTCATCCTTCATTGTAGACTGATAAAATCTACTCGGTCTGGAAATGTTTTTTTTCTCCCTAATACTGAACGCATAAATACAATTTGTTCAATTAAAAGAGAATGCTATTTAGATTAAATCAACATTATTGTGAAGGTTTAACAAACATGGTGAATCATATATAAAACTAAGAGCCTTTTAAACCGTACCATCAGCAACTGGGGTCAGAGGTTGAGAGAACTAGTGTTTGACATATATATGCACTCATATATACACTGTATTGAGGGTTAAAGCAATTTTATTTGGCAGAAACGCCCCCCTTCTGCCCAAGGGCTAGACCTTTTTAGCTACAGGCAGAAGAATGTCTTGAGAAGGGAAGCCACTTTTGTCCCAGGAGTGGGCTGGTGACCAGTCGAGATCCTTCAGTATGGCTTTTGGGTTTTTACATATCGTTACTTACATGTTGTGGCCCCAAGCTCATCACCTCATGAGACTAGTCACCTGGATCAGGATCCTATGACTTTAAGGTAGGAATTGTTGTGGGGAATGGTATCACACGCTGGATCTTAGACAGTTCCAAAATCATCAAATCTTCTGTGCACAGTCAATTTAGAATTGCAAAGGTCCAGAGAGACGGACTCTTTTTAATCGCAATATATACATGATTTAAGTGGTTACCGGTATACTTGACATTTCCATACATATGGTAGACTTTGTAATAATTTTTCAAAAATTAAAACTTATCTTATCTATTTGTTTCACTTGGCAAAAAACCACTACTTACTGATATTTTTCAGCAGACGTATTCCGAACTACATCAGTGCATTGTTCAATGCTGTGAGTCACGGACAAGAACTAAGTGATATTTTAGTGCCAAGTAATTTTTTGCCAAGTGATACCAATAGTAGTAATTTAAAAAACCTCAAGGTGTTCAACACAATAACTGCAAGTTTTATCCTATTTATGAAGATAGTTTTACCTCTTTCTTTTGTCTTCAGATTGTCTGAGATTTTTCGGTTTATATATTGAGTACATCCATATAGCAATAGTCTTACAATTTGGTAAAACATTTAAGAAATTTTATGGGTGTGTAGATTGGTTCCAACACATGGATAGGATCTTTATCATAATATTTTGCCACATTCTTAGTTCAAATTTGATCATATTATGTGTGTCTCTGTTAAACATTTAATTTATACCTGCTATTTAGTACCAACTACTGTCTTCAGTTGCTAATATCTTACAATGCCTACATTAAAAAGTTTCTTCTTTATTAAAACAAATAAATAAATGCTTCTTTCATAGATTAATAATTCAAAACACTCTATAACTACAGTAATTGCTTATGTACATTTTGGTTGGGAGGCATAAAGACAAAAAAAACTTATTATTCATTGCAAAACTTTATTTATGCAGGCTCAGGTTATGTTTGGTTTGTTGAAACAAAGACCTTGTTATAACTGAGAAAATAAGAAAGGAACCAGTATTTTACAAGTGAAAATTCAACTGACAGATGAAACATTTATATTTTCAAATACAAAAATCCCAAATACTTTCATTACAAATACCATTATACAGTAGTAGTAATGAAGGTAATTTTATACTTATTCTACTCCCCCTCCCTTCCATACACACTTGTTAGTATTTTTGTTAGTATTGAAAATAAAGAAACACGTTTCCATTTGTTTTCCTTTTTTTCAGCACAGCACATAACATTTTCTAGTTTTCTTGCTCTCTTTCATTTCATGGGAGTGTGCAACATATTTTTATTTTTTAGGAGGTGATTTAATGTGCCATCATAGTTTTTAAATTGACACATAACATTTTCTAGATTTCTTACATTTTTTTTTATCTCATGGGAATGTGCAACATATTTTTATCTAACAAGAGGTGATTTATTGTGCCATCATAGTTTATAAATTGATTTATTATGGCTTCACAAAAATGTAACAGTTTAAATTCTTGTTTTCTTTAGTTGATTTTGTTCAAAAGGGACATATAATTTTTAACGATGGAGTGAATTTCCACTCTAATTTATGATCTTAACATTTCACAATCGGAGGGGTAATAGCTAAAGGGCTGATCACCTCAGTATATTCCCTTCATGGATTAATTATATTTTAAAATCATCTCAGGTGTTTTCCTATTTGTGAAATTATACTTAGTATGTGAAATTTTTTTTATTCCAAATTCTGTGTGCAAAAATAATATCTCATTTATTATGACATTTGAACCTCTACATAATAATGTTTTATGTAGCCGAAACATCCTCTTATACGTATTTTTTACTTACGAGATCCAGAGAATTCCATTTATAATTGATTTTTATACTTTCTATAGTATATATTTGCTTATGGAGCAAATGATTTGCTACTAAAATATATGAATTGCCCATGTAAATGGCTTAGACTACAATTAAGTTTTATAAAATATTTTTCTTAAAGTTTTAATATAAATAAACTTAAAATCGCAATACAATAACGGTGAATAAATGATAACTAATTTACAATGTTATTAAAGCCTTACATACATTTTGAGTACGATGTATGTATGACCAAATTATTATCAGAAGGTATAACCACAGTACAGGTTAAAAACAAATGGTCATCAAAATCTACATGAAGATTTTAATGTATATAATTTTGTAAATTAGTTATCATGTATTATTATTATAGCGTTGTGGCCTTGGATTTATTGTTAAGTCTATTAATTGTATATATAATTAATGCACAATAATCATATAACATTAATTGTATATGAAAAATGTATTAGTTTTAATAGTTACTGTTTTGAAGGGGATAAAGATGTTTTTGTAGAATAAAATTGAAAATAAATAGCTTTACAAAATTTTTTTCTGTACCCCTTGTAGTATTTTAGCTTAAATATATATTATTTTTTATGCATTGCCAGAAATATAAACCACACACCAAAAAAGTAGGAGGAAGTACAAACCACACACTTCCCTCTGAGCATATTATATTTCTGTCATAAAAGAGTTTCAAATATGGTAGAATTTTTTGAAGAGATGTATCATATTTGTGGGTTTGTGATCATCATGTTTAGGTTAAATAAAAATGCTGTCAATTTTAAATAAAATAGTAATACTTGCTAAAACTCTTAGATACTCCATTTTTCACAAATGATGGTACTCAAATTATAAACAAAATACAATGATGAATAAATCAGTAAGTAGTTGTTTTTTTGCCAAGTTAATACAAAAAAGTGTAATCTATACAAAAACCTCAATATGTAAAACACAAAAACTGCAAAAAATGATTTTAAGTGTCTCAAAACATGAATAGTGCTTGAAACCAATGTTAATTAACTATCATCTTGGAAATATTACCTCACTGATAAAACACGGTCCTTTATGAAGCAAATTTTCATAAATTGCCTCACAATGTCATACTACATTAACGATCAAGAGACCTATTAGTTATTACATTTAGAGTGCAATTGATTATCTTACATTGATAAACTTAATGTTGTGTTGTTTAAAACTAAATGTATCCTAATCAGATACTTTGTAGTTATATTGTAATGTAGCTATATAGAAACATAGTGCTCCGTTGTTAGGTTATTAAGAAACTTCGAGTTTATATTGCTCATAAATTTATATCATGATTTGAATAGTTCAATCATTTGCTGAGTTTAGTGTTACTGTAAGTAGACTTGTTATTTTTTTATATCAAAACCTTTTCCAATCAAACACTTGATAGGTATATTGTACAATAGCTATATTTCATTGATGTGAAAAGTAAGTTCTGTTTCATACAAAAAACCCATTCACTTTATACAGTATTTTGTCTACAATATTAACAACTAAACTATGTTTCAAATATGACTTTTTAAAAAATTTTAATTATTTTATAAAAGAAATGGAGTATGCAGTTGACTAGATAAACTTTTTCCCACAAAAATATTCAAAATCTTGTTACTTAAGCCTTTTCAACATACAATGTACAACTTTAATTTTGTGCTAACTGTATAATTTTTTCCTATAATTCATACTTTCTCCTATAATCCATTGAACACCATTTTATATCTGAACAACACTGTCTTGAACACTGTGTAACCAAATTTATATATTGGTTGGTCGCTGGAGTATTTTACTGCCATTTGCTTTAAATTCTCTCCTGGTTAGTTTTTCAGGTGAACTTTCTTTTCATCAGAACAACCAGAACATTGGTAATAATATTCTGATAATGGTAAACACATTTCTCCTTATAATTTAATATAGCCATTGGTGGTTCAGTTACCTGAAAATTATATATACATATGGATAACTAAAAAATAATAAGTAACTCATTAACAATGAAAATAAGTTAACCACTTTAACATTATTTTTGACTATCCGAACTTTAAATATTGTAAATTTGTAAAAACTTACTGAGACAGAACGTTTTTGATCGCTATGTCATTAGCGGTCGAAAATAAGTTATTGAAATAAAACTCAGTATATGCTAATGCATAAATCTGTGTTGTATATTAGTTTTATATTACATTCTAATACAAATTAAGTAGTAGATGTTGTGAAATTAAAAACTATTGAGATGGCTCATTTTAGGACGTGTTTATATTGTTGAAAGACACAATACTTACTTATTTACTTACTAGCTAACGCCCACCCTTAGCTGTTGAGCCATTTGGTGATGCGCTGACCAGTTAGACGCACAAATGGGTTATCATCATCTCCGAAATGGTCGAGTGCATTGTATTTCATCAGATGATCCGCATCCATCGTATCGTGTCCACAGAGAGGGCATTCCGGTGTTGGGAGGACACCAATGCAATGTAGATAGGTGGCCAGGTAGTTGTAGCAGGTCTGCATTCTGAACTTGGCAACGCCTACAGCTCAGGGAAGTCTGTTGTCGATGGGTCCTATGGTGACAAGGTTTTCCCATTTTCGTCCTGCTGATTGCTGTATGAGGTGCAGTTTGCTGACCCGGTTGATAAGGGATTTTGTGCTTTGCAATGAGGGCATACAAATGGATTGTGCCATGGATGTGCCTTCTTTTGCCAGAAAGTCTGCCCTCTCATTTCCATAGATGCTAACATGTCTTGGGATCCATTGTAAAGTTATATGCCAACCTTCATTTGCCAGGTGTTCCAAGACTTTTTTTTGTTTCCATTGTTCTTTTGCAGCCTGTATCCATTTTGAGAAAGACAGTCTGTAGTGAAAGACACTATATAGCTTTATTTAATTTTAGTTTTTAAACAGTAAATTTTGTAATAACTCACTCTTTATCATGGTTTTAAATTTCATATGTTAATGACATGTATAAATCTAAAATGACATACTAAAATATTTACTTACTTATTTTAAGCAATCTCTATGCACTTGGGAAAACCGTCTGGAAAAAGTGGAAGAAGAGATATTACGTTCTTGTGCAAGTGTCACAGTATACATTTGCAATGTGCAGTTATAAAGAAAAGAAATCCGAACCTTCAGAAATGATGCAACTTGACGGGTACACAGTGGACTACATAGAAGCCGCTAGTGGTAAGAAGAAATCAAATATTTACAGGCATTCAGACCAAACTTAAATTAAAAAGGACACTTAGTAAATTTCCTCACTTTGTAAATTCTTAGAAGATTGGTAAATTTTACATCTTTCTGATTTTAAAAATTAAGTTATATCTTTTTAGAAACCTACTACTGCATAAGTTATGATTTTATTTTTAAAAATATATTAAAATATTTAAATACATTAATAGTAGGCATTGTATAATAAACATAGTTTTTCAAAGACAATTTGAAGTACACAAATTTAACAATGCTTGAAGTCCAAAATTTGCTCTATTCAAAGAGAGCAAATTTTGTCACCAATATTTTGTAATTAAATGTCAGATTGTAACATTCATAAGATACCTAAAAGTAAAAGTTCTATACTATGTCAAGTGTGAATTCACATCAATATGACAGTTCCACATCAGTTGTATTTTTAACATATTGAATGTCATTGGGTCACAGAAAAAGTAGCATCAGCGACTAATGCCCCACGTAGACCTAGCTACCATGTTTTTTTTTTGTTTGTTAAATTGGAGCGACTTACAAAGATGAATGGTTCACTATGTCAGCATCTTGGACATTCCTTATGGCTTATTTTTATAGTTGGGATCTGGCTTTTGTCATAACATGCGTTTATAAATTTTCTAAGTAGTAGTGTATATGTAGTGTGTAAAAGCAATAAAAAAATCTAGTTCTATGAGTTTTAATATAAAAGTTACTAGCAATTAATATCTTTGATTATAGAACATAAATATACTTTTGAATTTTGAAGTCTATTACGTTCGGCGAATCTTATTAATCACTTAAACAATAGTTTATGACTATCCGAACTTTAAATTTAGTAAATTTGTTAAAACTTACTGAGACAGAACGTTTTTGATCGCTATGTGCCGATCTTCATCAGTGTCTTCTGATTGGAGATGTCGGGTCAAGCGGTGACGGTTTTAAAGGTAGTTTTTTGATAGTATCGAAGAGTATGTGTGATTTATATTGTGTTTGTTTGTTTAATACGTTTGTACTTTGTGTTTTTGTGTGTCTGTAAATTTCTTATTGTTCTAGTGAGTTGAGATGTGGTCCTTTTTTGTTGATGTGTAGGATTTCTAGGTTATGGTAAATGTCTGTGTATTTAAGTCGTTTCTCTTATGTGATTGTAAAATGCTGAGTTGGTGTTCTGTTTGTGTTTCTCGACTCTTTGTTTATAGCTGCGACCTGTTTGCCCAATATAGAATTTGTTACACAAAATACAAGTGACTTTTTATTAATTGACTTACTAATTAGCAGACTAACTATAAGGCATGATTACATTAACTACTTTAAACATACTTTCATTAACTCTTCAGTAATTTAATTGAATAAATCTTTTACCTCTAAAACAGCATACCACAAAAAACATATTACATTTCAATTACCTTATTTACATTTATAAATTTTGTGTGTGAATTTTGAGGTAATATTTATATTATATAAAATTTTACATTTTATATTTTAGACAAAATAATAACCAGAGAATGATTTAATTAATTATTCAATTCAATATCTTCATTTCTTTTTTCTGTAAATATTTCCTCTTTATACTTATAAGAGATAAAGCTTTTAGAACACTAGTAAATTTTCTTTTAAGCAAGGAAACAAGTTTTACTTTGCAAGATTGTACTTATTATGAAGCATTGTCCTGTGAGTATGCCTTAGTATTTTCAAAATAACACATTAAAAGCTTAATTCCAAACAAGCTATTACAGTTTTTTCTTGTTAAATGCGCAAGTCTTAACCAGCTCTTACATTTATCCATTGTTAAAAGCTTAATTCCAAACAAGCTCTTACATTTGTCCATTGGTTAAAGCGCAAGTCTTAATAAGCCATAGTTATTTGAACTACTTCAAAGAATTTCCAGTTGACCTCTACTGTGATTTAAGAATGAATTGTGTAGAGAAACCTCTGCATAGTGAGGAATTTAAAGCCTATATTCAGGCTGTGGTAGATACAGCCAAATTAGCACAAGGTAATTCATTACTTGTAAATTGTTGCAGCTTATCAAATCCTTAACTTTAGCTTTACATTTTATCTAGACCTTTTCATTATTAGATTGAATAATGTTTTTTGTTTACAAATCCAGAAGCTTTTTTGACATTCAGAAGCTGTGTTACTGCTGGAAAAGAAATAAATAATTCATATAATATGTGGGTAATATTATTTTCATTCCATTAGGTTTTTTGTGCTAATTAAGAATAACAAAAAACTTTCCTCAGCTGATCAATCTTATCTTTATCTTCAGTTCTGTCCATGATTACTGAAAAAAGTTCCCACTTTTATATTGTCTTTATAAGACTGATAGTTATGAAAGCTGGTGTTATTGTGATCAGATGAATTGTTCAGGAGATATACAGACAATATAATGGTCATGCTGTGCCCAACCATTGTCCTTCCTGTATATTCCCTCATCAAGGATTCCAGTACAACTCAACATTGTCCCACTATTCTTTTCAACTTCATAACCATCTGGAAAGGCTTCTCTAACTATATGTGAGTTGGAACTCCTCACAACCTCTGTACATACCCCTATAATGTCATTACAGGGGGTATAGTGTCACAATTTTCCCTTTTTTTTAAACACTTTTTCATCGTAAGAGAATGGCAGTTGAGCATCTTTTCTTTAACCCTGCATTTTCCAGTCATAAACTATATACTAGCAGGCCCTTTTTACTGTTTATGTAAAACTTATTGTCTAGTGATGAAAAGTCTATACTATTCTATATTTTCTTAATTGGGCCATTCCAATAAACAACATTATGACAATAAAATGTATACTATTCTATATTTTCTTAATTGGGCCATTCCAATCAACAACTTTATGACAATAAAATTTTTAAATAAACAAATTTTTCATGTTTTTATGCTTTACAAAGTCTTAAAACATTTCTAAACTGAAATTTTTGTTGTAAAATTGAAAAAAATATATTCAAAATCTAATGCAGTATATACAAAAGTTAAAAAGTAATGTTTTATACATAAACTGTGATAAAATTACATATTTTTCATTTGTATTTATTATTACTATATTTTGATAAAAAGTTTACTGATTTAAAACAGAAAACAAGCTGTAAAATGAAATACATATAGCCTATTTTGTAAAATAATTAGATAATAACTATATTCAATTAAAATCCGTAAACTTTTCTATAACAAAACTAAACCTGGTATATTTTCATTACATATTATGTATGTAAATTTATATCTTTCAAATACATAAATTTTCATACTAATTTTGTGATATAAAGATACAATTTAATATCACTTTAAAATGATTTTTCTACCCTAGTGAACAATTTTTTTTCCACATACAATTCATCTTATAATATCTAACACTTGGAAAACCACTATTTTTATGTAAAGATAAAGACACAGATGCCAACAACATGATGCTCTTTAAATGAAGATGGCTAAACAGTAGACAATATTTCTTATATTTCAAAGCTAAATATAAACACAATAAATTAGGAATATATTGTTAATTCTATTACTGTAACTTTCATATAGAATTCAATGAAACCCAGTATTACAAGTGACACTTTGATGTAATCTAAAGTAAAGACAAACTCTAAACTAGTCATACTAGTTGTTTGCCAGTATAGAATTTGGAATACAATGTTTAAAATAAAATTAGGTTTGCCTAGAGAATAAGTAAACATAGCACTTGTAAGGTATACTTGTAGTGCAAAGAAATGCACTAAGGTATTCTGTAGTGCAAAGAAGGGATGTAGCTCACCTCTTTCTAAAATGGAATTAACGTATTGAAATTTCACTGTTAAATATAGCGTATTTTCTGTGGACAATCAGATAGATCATTATACATTTTGAAGCTAAAACTAATAATTTCACTGTGTTACTATTCAGTGCTGTAATTTCACAAACTATATAACACATTAAACAGTGAAATTTTACAAATATAATAATATAAAACACAATTTAATTTAATGATATTTTCAATGTTATACATGTGATTTAAAAACCTATTGCTCAAACAATGATTAGTTGTTTCCTAGTGGGATAGCCTATTAAAATAACTAATCACTAGTTGTTTGCCAGATATAGGGTGAAGTCATTGCCACAGATCTACCAGAATCACTTGTAGCATTGTGAATGGACTATTAGTGCTTATAATTGCATTCCTACATACTTCACTAATTGGAATTTTTCTTATTTTTTAAAAAATGATTTTAAATGGGAAGTTCAAAACTATTCACCATTAGATTCCTTCTGTTTTCATGGCCTCTTTGTATTAGCATTCCAAAGAATCGCCTAAATTTTCCTTTTCCATAATAAAATTTATTAATTATTAAAATTTTTTAAAGTGAAAGTTACAATTTTTTAAATTGTAGCTTAGCCATATCTAGTTTTATTTTCCCAGAAATGTAGAATGTAATTGTTTTGTGAAAGTTTGTTTTAAATTGAAATAATATTTTTCCCAGCATTGTTAAATTTTTGTTATTACTATCTGATTATATCTCCACTTTAGCTATTAGTATTTCACTAAAAACACTTGAACATATATAACTGTATTATGTTATAGCATACTAATATATGTTGAAATGTTTTTAGTTGTTATTTACATATAAACATTATGTTATTACTTTGCCAAGGTGCTTGTTTTGTTATATAATGCCTTACAAACTGTTTTATTTGTAAAATGTGTCTTAGAATCAACTTGAATCAATAATTCAAAAAAGTTGAAGCATATTTATCAATATCAGGAGCACAATGGTACAATATATTACAATGAAAATATTGGAAGCAACCCCAATACGACAAAAATAATTAAAAAATAACATTACACTTTTTTGTATTTAATTGGAAAAAAACCTCTACTTATGGATTTATTCAGCAGACACGTTTCACACTAGGTCAGCACATTTTTCAATGCTGTGAATTACTGACAAGACTGTTCTCAGGAGTGTTGTGTTGGTGTGAGTCTGTGGTGTATTTCTGTTCTGTGGTGTGTTATTGTTCATAGAGTAGTTGATAATTATGTGCTAAATATAGTATTTGACCACATAATTAAAAACAACAATAATACACCACAGACTCACACCAACACAACACTCCTGAGCAACAGTCTTGACAGTAATTCAAAGCATTGAAAAATGCGCTGACCTAGTGCAAAACGCGTCTGCTGATTAAATCAGTAAGTAGCGTTTTTTTGCCAAGTTAATACAAAAAAATGTAATTTATACAAAAAACCTCAGGATGTACAACACAAAAACTACAAGTTTAAAAAAATAATAGATATTACAAGCTACTTAAGATTAAACCCCTATGTACATTTTGATGACCTTGTCATCATCATCAGAGGGTCTTATTACAAAATTACAATAGAGTCAATCAAGTTTGTAACTTCTTGTTTGCTAGATTGTTAGATTGTAATTTTCTAATGAGACCCTCTGATGATGATGACATGGTCATTGAAATGTACATAAGGGTTTAATCTTGAGTAATTTTTATTATCTGTTATTTTTCATTATTTTTGTGGTATTGGCGTTGTTTTCAATATTTTTGTTGTAATACATGTCCCAAATAAACAAAATTTTTTAACTACTTGTTGAAATAATGAATTGTTAGTTTATGTCTCGCAACATTTAGCAATCTATCGAACTAACTGCCTCTAAACTTCAATGAATCTGCTGAGAAATATCAATAAGTCAGTGATTTTAGTCAAGTGTATCAATTTGAATATTTTTAAAATATGAATAATTTTTGCTCATGAGTAAATTTGTGATGAAAATTGTGTTAATATGGGGTTTTCAAATTATTATGTCTTAAAGACGGTTTTCATTATTTACCACAGTGTAAATAAAAAGAAACTATGACAGATTGTTCTAAAATTTATTTTTATAATTTTCTAGCAAACCTGATGGTAGGCATGGGTAAGTTGCAAGATTATTTCATTAAATAATAATATAGGGAATCCTGTACATTTTTTTAATAAAAAAATTGCAATACTACTTAAAGAATGTAAAATAAAATATAACATTTTATACTAAAGTAAAACTGAAATGAAGTTTGAACATTTTTCTGAAATAATTTTACTATAATTTCTACACAAGTTGACATAATCTTCTACATAATCAACCACACAGATGAAATAATACTAATAATATTTTCATGTACAAAATTTTGCTAAAATGCATACTGAGCTTCCAAAAAGAGTTTTAAATTGACAATATATGAATTATGTTACCAATCATTACAAAATTAATTATTCATATGTTTTTGAGGTTTCTGAACAAAAATATGATGACACAATAATCGAATACTGCAAAAAAGTGCAAATATTTAGAAAAAAATTTTTTGTCACAATAGCTTGGAAAAAATATTTTCTTATTAACTATCAACCACCTAGATGAAATAATACCAAAATATAAACAATTTTCTTTAATATGCAAAAATTATGTATTATTAAAAAAAAAACATGAAATTAATAACTTTTTTAATAATCATTTTTTTAATATGAATGAATATGAGCCTCTTTTGTGAGTTTTCAGGTCTCTATTACTTATATCTATCACTCTATTTAGCATTTTAAACCGAATCTCACCAAATCCCTATACTTTGTATCAGTTGAAACTATATTTTTCCTAAAAATTAGGCTTATTTGTAAAAATTAAGCATTTTATCAAGAATTTGCATGTTATTATATAAAAGGTACTTCCCTTCTTGAGCAGTGTCCATTTTGCAAAATCAAAATCTCAATTTACTAGTTTTTACTTTATACGCCTTCAAAGTTGAAAAACCTTGGACGCTTAGAAAAAAATGTCAACTGTAGCTTACCATTCTCTTATGTTATCAATGCGGTAGCAGGTGGAAGTTACAATAATGAGAATTTTGAATCATTTTATATCAGCACCTATTCTACCTCTCTGGCATTGTTAAAAGACTTATTAAGTAACTTCTTTTTTCCTACAGCGTCCGAATTTCCAATATACAGGGACCACTGTGCAACTGGTTGAAAGGGACAGGTTCACTTGTCTTTAATTTGTCACAGAAAATATGTTAAAGTTACCACCAGACCGAAGCAAAATACATTCTTTATTACAAGTATATTGCACTGAAACAATACTGTATTAAATACATTAGTGAACACAATGTATAATAATGTGTAGTTAATTTCCTTTATTTACTTAAAAATACAAACTGCTTTTAACACAAAAAGACCTATGTAATATGGATGATTAAAATTCAACAACACATTATTACGGACTCTAAAATATTATCAATAATATGTTGTATTAAACGTTTTAGCACAACATATATATATATATATATATATATATAAACACAATACGTTATATCAGTTTACTATCTTTCCTGGATGTATTCTCACCATCTTCAGGCCTAGGCCTATATCTACTATATTTTTAAGCTTTATAATAATGCAGAGGTAAATAGTAAAAGTTTTATTTGCTAGGTCTGTATATTCTGAGTAAGCGTAAAACCCAGGACCTCACTGCATTGAAAATTAAATTAAAGAGACAAAAATTTTGCCAGTAAAATAATTTTAGTACTATTTCTCATGCAATAAAATAATCTAATCAACAATTAAACATTATTTTTCAAATCATATTACTTGTACATTAGTTTGTTAAATTCTTGAGAACTTGATAAGGTCTTAATTTTTATTTTCACTCTTTAAAACAATTTTATTAGCAGTCATTTTTTTAAATTGAATATGTTATTACATTATAATAAATGTACAAAATTTACTTTAAAACAAATAAAAGACCTACACAAAACTCACAAATTAATCATTTCTTAACTCATATGCGTTTCAATGACAAAGTCATCATCAGTGAGTTTTGCTACTACAAACTCTCACTTACAACTAAGGTCAAAGTAAGGTTACAATTCTACATTTATACTGTGGTCGTTGGGTTGCCCACCTGTCAAAACAACAATTATTAACATTACTTCAAACATGATACATCAAATAGAAATGTTATACATAACTCATTAATTACAATAAAATTCTTATCCATATGCATAATTACATATAAACAAAATAGATAATGAATATTTTAGTATTATTATTTTAACCAAAAAGTAAGTCAAATTTTCTTGTCACACTAATTATATTAATATAGAACTTTGAATAGAGCCTGACTTTTATATTATGTTATAAATAATATTGTAAATAATGAGTCAGGCCCTATTCAAAATTCTTTATTAATTCTTGAATTTTGTAGTCCATTACGTTCGGTGAATCTTATTGATCACTTAAAAAATGACCATCCGAACTTTAAATTTAGTTAATTTGTTAAAACTTACTGAGACAGAACATTTTTGATCGTTATGTGCCAGACACCGATGAAGATTGGTACACAGCGATCGAAAACGTTCTGTCTATATTAATGTAATTAGTGTGACACAAGAAAATTTGATTGTAATTTTTTGGTTAAAACCTTGTAATAATAATAATAATAATAATACTGAAATATAAATTATCTATTTTATTTATATGTAATTATGTGTATAGATAAGAATTTTATTGTAATTAAAGAGTTAGGTATAACATTTCTATTTGATGTATGATGTTCGAAGCAATGTCAATAACTGTTGTTTTGACAAGTGGGCTTGGCAACGCCCACAGTATAAATACAGAATTATAACCTTACTTTCACCTTAGTTGTAAGTTAGAGTTTGTAGTAGCAACACTCAATTATGACTATGACTTTGTCATTGAAACGCATATGAGTAAAGAAATGATTAATTTGTGAGTTTTGTGTATGTCTTTTATTTGTTTTAACATAACCTTACAAGACAAGCTCAAAGAATAGTTGTATAAAGTTTACTATTTTAATAGATCTTGAAGGAGGGCGGTACTTCTTCAATGCAGTGAAAGAAGGGGACAGCATTTTGCTTGCATGTGATGACGAAAACGAATGTCATTTGTGGGTAATGGCAATGTATAGAGCAACTGGCCAATCTCACAAGCCTACACCTTTGGTTACTCCAGCTGGGAAGAACTCAACAATATCAAAAATACAAGGGGGTATGTATTCACATATTAAAGTAAGATACAAATGAAAATACTAGTATTTAGATTAATATGTTTTTGCTGACTTGAACATTAAATAAAATCAGCATAAGTTATACAAAAATCAAAATCATGAAATACTAATTCCATTATTACCAGGTCTTATATTGTCGCTGGCGATATTATTTATATAAAATTAACCTGTATATATTAATAAAATATAGAAATATCATCGTTGTCAAATAAATATAGATATATTGATAAAATCTTTTGTACAAGGGGTTACTCAGAAGGTCAAAGAAATTGATTGTAAAAGAAATAGTATTTAAACTCAAGGTTACTAGCACATCCTTTGAAATAGTATTTTTTTAGAACACAGCATTCTAACTGTTATACCATTATTTCATTCATCTCTGAATTTTTATAAGTGTATTATGATAATAATTTACTGTGACATCCCACAATCATCTAAGCTATGCAAAAACATACCATTTTAGGTGTATTTCTTTGAAGAGAATTTTGCACAGAAGTCAATTTCACATTAATAATAGAAATATTAACAAAAACACTTGTAAATATTTACAAACTTGCCTATAGTAGCACTTACTTATATTTGTTGAGGACGGCCGTTTCAGGAGATGTGTCCCATTGTCAACTCAGACCGTAACTGATCTCAAGGTTATCGTAGGTTAGGGTATTAGGGTAGGGGTGGGATATTATGATGGTGTAGGTGTACTTTTTTGAGTATTAGGAGTTACGAGGTGAGGCTAGAAAAAAACCGAACTAGCACAGGTGAAACAATAAAACGAATGCAATAAGGCTGAAAGTCGCCTGGCCTGTCACATGACTCTTGCTCCGCCTACTGCTCGAGTTTCATCTGCCTCCTGCACTCAGTCTGCCCGTGGCGTCTGTTCTAAGTAGTTGACGTTTTGTCTGTGCGTCGGAAAAATGTTGAGTGTACAGAAAGAACAGCGTGTTAACATCAAATTTCTTTTCAAACTTGGAAAATCTGCAAGTGAAACGTTTGTAATGTTGCAACAAGTGATTGTTTATCGGGAACACAAGTATTTGAGTGGTTTAAAGGATTTAAAGATGGCCGCGAAGACACAAGTGATGACGCTCGCACTGGCAGACCATTGTCAGCAAAAACTGATGCAAACATTGAAAAAATCGGTAAACTTGTTCGAGAAGATCGCCGTTTAACAATCAGAGCAATGTCTGAGTTGACAGGAATTGACAAGGAAAGTGTTAGGCAGATTCTTCATGAAATTTTCAACATGAACAAAGTGTGTGCAAAAATGGTTCCAAAGTGTCTCACAATTGAACAGAAGGAACGCCGAAGAATTATTTGTTCTGACATCCTAGAAAACATTGAAAGTGATCCCACCTTTTTACAAAATGTTATTACTTGTGATGAATCGTGGTTTTTTACTTATGATCCCGAAACCAAACGCCAATTGATGCATTGGAAATCTCCTGATTCTCCACGACAAAAAAAAGCATGAATGTCAAAATCGAAATTCAAGGCAATGATGATTGTTTTTTTTTTGATGTCAAAGGGATTGTACACATTGATTAGGTACCAGAGGGACAAACAGTGAATCAGCATTACTATATTAGCGTCCTGACTACCCTACGTGAGCGAGTACGGAGAAAACGGAACGATTTGTGGAAAAAAAGACATGGATCCTGCACCAAGACAATCCCCCAGCTCACAATGCGTTGTCAGTGAAGATGTTTTTAGCCAATCACAACATTCCCATCTTAGACCATCCACCCTACTCACCCTGTGATTTTTTCTTTTCCCTAAAGTCAAGTCAGCTTTGAAAGGAACTAGATTTGAGAGTGTTGAAGCAGTAAAAGAAAAAGCGACGGAAGTAATGTATGGACTTACCAAAAATGATCTGCAGCATTGCTATGAACAGTGGAAAATTCATATGGAGCGGTGTATAGACCGAGGAGGAGAGTACATTGAAGGAGATAACATCAAATTGTAAATAATGGAAAATAAAATTTTTTTATAGCATCAGTTTGGTTTTTTTCTAGCCACACCTCGTATGATGTCAAAAAGTGTGTGTGAGTTATAATGTAACTGTGTATTGAGTATGTGTATAGGGCGTAATTTGAAGTGTCTGTATGATTCGTATTATTCGGTTGTATAACATTGGTTATTTCTGTGTTGTTTATGAAATAACAAACATTACACAACCGGACAATACAAAATACACAGACACTTCAAACTACACCCTACACACATACTCAATACACAATTACATTTTAACTCACACACACTTTTTGACATCAATACTCGTAACACTCACAAAGTACACACACACCACCATAATATTCCACCCCACCCTAATACCCTAACCTACGAAAACCTTGAGATCAGTTACGGTCTGAGTTGTCAATGGGACACATCTCCCGAAACGGCAGTCCTCAACAAACATAAGTAAGTGCTACTATAGGTAAGTTTGTAAATATTTACAAGTGTTTCAGTGAGAACTAGTAGCTCATGGGAAGATAGAATCAACAAATATGGAAATATTAAATGTTAATTTTAGTGTAGACATTGTCGGTCAGTTGATGAATTGAGTGTATCATCACTTATCGTAATGGGTAAATGTTCTCCATTTATAGGCTCTTTAGGATTTATACTGAATGCCCTACCTTGGTAATTTCACAACCTCACAATAATGCATGTCAATGAATTTGTGAAAAATCCCATAACCATTAAAATATCAGTAAATATGTCTTGACATTACTATAGCCTTGATTAATTTTTGGTCATGATGAGTTTGACAAGAACTTATGCAGTTTTCTCGCAGAATCATTACAGTAAATTTATGATATTGGAGATGAGGTTTGAGTCATTACTGTTTTCATGTTCAATTTCCTTATATATAAAACTTGATAATACTTCTGTTAATGTTTCTGCATTATTGACAGAAATTTTGCAGAAATACATCTCATGTTCAAAACACCTGAGCAAATGGAGCGATTATTTCACAAACACTATTTAATTTTCCACAGTCAGTTGTTATACAATGTTTAAAGTAGACAAACGTTTAGGTAATACATTGGATATATTTTGACCAATCAAAAGTGGGTAAAGAATAATAAGCTGTAAAGTTCTTTTACTGACTGATAACTTTCATTGTCTAAAATTTGATCATTGTGAATTTGTTGTAAAATAGTAGCCTAAATAAAGAAATATATTTCTAATTACTAACTGTGTTATGCAATATAAATGAATTGTAGTTGAGGAATAGGCATTGTAAATACAATACTATTTTAGCCAAGCTACTCAAGACTTAATAAACTTTTTAGTGTGAATTAGGGATGGGCTAATTCCAATTCTCAATTCCAGAAATCATCGATTCTAATTGTATCGAGTAATTGTCGATACTCGATTCTCCATTAATCAAAGTGCTGATTCTGATTCTTGTTTTTTAAGCTGTTAAAATACGTGTGCGGTGCAATTTATAGTAAAAATAATTAACTAATAACTATGACTTATTCATGTATTAGTTGCTTTGAATGAATTAAAAGAATAAAGCAAACGTCGATTTGAGGTAACTGAAATATTATTATTATTTATGACGCAACAAGAAAGATGATCGGAAGCTTTTCTGGTCCATTTGTCACCGCTCTTCTCGCTCTGTTGTCTCACTATTTCTCTCTCTCCGCCTCAGACCACCACCATTTCGTACATGTCAAAACAAAACACAAAGAAAAATTAGTTCCAGTTTCTTCAGTTATACAAACTGAAATGGCTATTACTGAAGATATGTTGTAATTATGAACTGAAGTTTACATTTGTAATTATAAATAAGTTATTACTTTTATCCGATATGTTTGTCATGCTTTCAGGAATTCATATTTATAAACCTGTTGTGATGAACGTGTTGTGTAGCCTGTTACATTAAAACGGAACTTTTAAAAGGCTCCACCATATGACCAAGATGCTAACTAACTTCATTATTAGAGAATATCATGTAGGCCTATATAACTTAAATAATCGAGAATCCACTTGAAAATCGAGAATCAAAACAAAAATTTGAGAAACGAAATTGGAATAAAAAATCTTAGGTATTGGCTCATCTCTGTAGTGAATGTCACTCTTTTTCAGAAAAAGGTAATTATCTTCTAATGAAATGAAAAGATATGTCTTGAAAAATTAAAAGTGGTATAGGTGACACCAAGATAATCGTATTAAGAACGAGGTGAATCAAGGTATAGTTTTGGTTTTAGTTTATATATTATTTTATAGGTTATTGATTGATGAGATATTTTACTTGTATAGCTTACCGATCTGGGTAGTATTACAAAGCAGTAATGCCTAGAAACCTAGATGCCTGTATGGTATGGTAGCCCTTTCTATTATCTTTGTTTTCATATTCTGCCTCTATTTCTCCAGCTTATTCTTTAGATTGCTGCTGTTCAGTGTTTAGTTGCGTTCGCACTGTGAAGTCCGACACTTTCCTCCCCTTGTTTCTCGTAGTAAAATGTTGATTAAAATTGGAAAAGATTTACTTAAAACTTGGAAAGTTCCACATGATGCTGTAGCTTTAACAAAAGATGTGCCTGTCCGAGGCTGTGTTGGAAGATAAATAAAGGTTGGAAGATGCACACTGTATCTTCATGCTATTCTTTTAAAGCAGGGAGCAGCTAAACTTCCTGCTTAAAAATAATTTTACAGCAAAATTATTTTGAACTGTACCTGCAGTAGTCAATATATTTAACCAAAACAACTGGATGTAGTAAACTGCCTAAGGCTGCTTAGTGGACAAAATTATTACTTCTCAAAGAGCACTATTCAATATGTATCTACAATAAACATTAACAACCTTTGATGTTGTTATTTGTATAAAATTAAGATAATGTTTATTTTAGTGAATTAATTTAACTGAACCTCATTGAGCCCAGACTGTAGATAAGTCTGTAGATAATGGAGCTCAATAAACCTCTGCCTGGTGCTAAAACCCTTCTTTTTTAAAATTTTCTTTCAAGTTGTATTTTGTTCTTATATAATTATTTCAACTCTGTACAAGAAATTAACTTTTTTCATACCTTTTATCATACCTTAAGTTATTATTTGTAGTTATTTTGTAGTTTTAGGATAAATATTGTAGTTAATATTTGAATTGTTTAAAGTTTATTTTCAGCTTTATTATAATTATGTACGGTCTGGTGAAGGTTATTATTTAGAATTATTTTTTTTGAGTAGTAATTTTTAAGTCTTGTTTGAGGCACAGAAACTGAAGTATATTTTTCATACCAGAGTGATGGTACAAAATGATACTAATGAAATGGAAACTTTATCAAAATAAAAAGTAAAATTTAAAACTTATTACAATTAGATATTACATGCGCCCATACATCTTATTAATATAAGTTGTTACATTGTTAACTTACACTTGGAGCTAACGTTTTTGTCTAACAACTTCTCAGCCTCGTGTTTCTGAAAGGCTCACAGAAACACGAGCCTGAAGAAGTTGTTAGACAAAAACAAAACAACTTATATTAATAAAATGTCTGGTTATATGTTATTTCTAATTTTAATAAGTGATTAACAACCACTTTGTCATGAACAACTAATTTTTGAAAAAAAATATAATGCTTCCTTTTTGGTTAATTGAGAGGCATCGTGAATCTATCCTAGAGTGTTGTTTCTGTTGGAACACTAAATGTAGTATGAACAAAAACTTAATGGAGTTTCCTGATTAGCTATATTATCATTGTACCTAGAACTTTCAAAGGATTAACTTATTTAGTTTATAAGTTAAAATAGTTTTTATTGGAGTAACTTTGATTTACAGATATAATTTTACTTTTTATTACTGTACCATGTTACATACTTCAATATGCTATTGTACTGTTCACTGTTATACACTACAGTATATTATTTTATGATTGAGATTAGTAAATTTAGGATGAAAATTTATGTTTGTAATTTTTAAAACGATTTTTAGTTATGTAATTTTCTTGAAAAAATAATATTTAAAAAGTATAACAACATGAAACTCATAGTTTGAGATTTAAAAAAGTTGTAAACTCCATAAATTTAAACATAATGTTATTACAAGCAACATATTTTTCTTACACAATATTATAACCAAGTTTTCAAGTTTAACACTGTCCAATGCAATTTAATAGAGCTTGCACAATAGTGACCTTCTCTACAACACATCTTACAATTTGGTGAATCACTAAGGTAAAATTTATTTAGGCTGCTCTCTGCCTCAAAATGCCAACTCTTAATCTCACTTCAAATTTCTCACTTGATCTGTTGAGACATCTGGATTTACTATGACCATAGAAACATAGTTGCAAGTACTTGACATGCCCTCATTCAAGCAAAGTGAACTGTCAGTATCTTTTATGAAGAAAAGAATCATGTCTTTAAATCAGATAGTGTTTTCACTCTTGGTTCTTTGATGCAAAGATGCAATATGACGTAGTTATGAATAATAATATAGTTAGAATGATAAAAATAACATTTAAAAAATGTAATATCTGAGGAAAATAATGAGAAAATGTGAGTCATTTTTATAAATTAAAGTTTACAATTTATTGAATGTTTTAAGATATATTTTTATTTTAAAAATAAAAAAGATTTGTAAATCTAGTTACATGTTGATGGTAAGAATAAAAAGTTATTTATTTCTTTAAACGGTTTTATATACAACAAAATAAACCATATTTGAAATAAATATATATTTACAAATTACACTTTTGCTATTACTTGCGCCCAGATATTTGTTAACTAAAAGTTGTTAATTGTTAACTTATACTTGGAGGAAACGTTTTCGTCTTACGACTTCTTCAGAATGTCTGGTCGCAAGTAATAGCAAAAGTGTAATTTGTAATTTACAACCAGCTCGTCATGAACAGCAACAAGATTATATATTTACATTTTTATTTGTTTCACTCACTGAGTCTTTCAGTTTGTGTGCTTTAAAACTAATCAAGCACGTTGTTAATTTTTCATGCATTAGTAGTTTGTTTATGTAGCAAACCTACTCCTTGTAAGAAATATTTGTTAAGTAGCAAATATCTTGAAATATTTAGGTTGTCTTAATTCTAGTAAAACAGCTACCAGAGTTCTGTCTGTAGTGGTTTTCCATTTAAAAATTTAAGAATTTCGCAACCCTGAACAAATTTAGCTACTTCTCTTTAATAAAATCTTTATATTATTTAAATATATGTATAAGAAAATACTTTGGTATATTTATATTTAAGTACATCTTAAATTAAATTGCTAATTTATCTAATAAATATTTCTATTATTTGTATGTTATTTCACTACATGTAGAGTATTTTTGTTTATAGATGCTGACCGAGCACGTAAGCATGGAATGGAAGAATTTATCTCTGCTGACCCGTGCAAGTTTGACCATGCATCCCTCTTCAAGGTGTTACAGACACTTACCCTGGACTATAGATTAAATGATCCATACTGCTCTTTGGTAAAACATTTTATTGATTTTCTATTTTAATTATAGGTTCAAAATGTTTTAACTATTTTACCGCTAGGTGTGATAAAATTATATTCAGTATAATAATATATAGTACCAGTACTAAGTACTATAATAACTACAGTCTGTTCAAAGTTCTGGCAGGAGGAGAATCTGAAACCTATTAAATAATATAATATGGTAGGTAAACAACATACTTAATATAAAAGTTGCTTGATGTAATCATCTTCAATTCACTGATTAAACTATATTTAAAAAGTACTTAACTAAGTGAATATGTAATGGCTTACTTGCTGACGCATTTCAACATCTTCCTATCTCATATCGAACAACAATACATTCTACAGAACAACAATCATACACATAAGATAATTTATTACCATAGGTATGTAGATGAAATTTTAACACTATATAACAGCAACAAATGGCAAATTAAACAACTACACAATTGCAATAATAACATACACAAAAACTTCATATTTACCCTCGAATTAGTAGAAAACAATAAATAAACTTTCTATACCTTACCATCACCAAACACAATACCAGACACAATTTCAAATTATACAGAAAACCAACAACTACCGATATTGTCATACATAATACATCTAATCACCCCACATAAGACAAACACGCTGCATTTAATCATATGTTACACCGCTTAATCAATATATCTATGCAACAAAAAGACTATGACAAAAAACTCAATACCATAAAATACATTGCTCAACAAAATGGCTACCAATATACACTCATAGACAACATACTCAGGAAAATTAAACATAAACACCATCAAACGGTCACGCAGACAAACCACACAAAAAACAACAAATCTCTTACCTACTACAACAGAAACATACAAAATAGCCTCCACATTCAAAAAACTCCAGGACCAAATATCTTACAAAACATCAAACACTTTAAGATGGCACATACAACCTTTTCAAAAACAAACTGACAAATACAAACTATCAGGTATTTACAAATTAACATGTAATGATTGTCCCAGCTATTACATCTGCCAAACCTGTAGGTCATTCTATAAACGCTTCGAAGAACACATTACCCAAAGAAAACAAACAAACGCAAAACACCCAGAATCCAGTTACGCAAAACACCTAAAAAATACACAACACACACGGACATACATACTAATTGCAATGTTCTCCACACATTAAAACAAAGTAAAAAATCAACAACCTTAGACTAATATGAGATATACAAACACTACGCAACAGATAAAAAAAAAAAGATATTAAATGATCACATACACATTTTGAAGCCAACAGCATTTTCTATTACATGACACTCAACCAAAATAACCCACCCCTTCCCACAGTCATAAATCCATCCCGTTATAGGCTTGGTACCTAACCGATGCCGCCAGTAGAGGGTTAGCTTCGTAAAAGGAACGAATGTTTTGAAACGCTTCAGCAAGTAAGCCATTACATATTCACTTAGTTTAGTACTTTTTAAATGTAGATACTTAATATAACCATATGAAAACAAATAAAAAACATAAAAGTGAAAAATTATATTATAATAATAATATTTTTATCTCAAATCGTCATTTCCTTTAATGGTTTATTTCATTCAAAGCAACTAATAAATAAATAAGACATCGTTGATAATTAATTATTTTCCTAATAAATTACACAGCATACATATTTTAACAGTTTAATAAGCAAGAATGGGAATCAGCACTTTAATCAATGAATTATCGAGTATCGATACCATTAGAATCAACAATGCCTGGAATCGAAAATTGGAATCGGCCCATCCATAATTTTTGGTTTTACTGCACTGCTCAATGATAGGGTTAGGATTTGCTATTATGTTAAATAACTTTCAATTTTTTAAATTCTATTTGAACTTGTTTGTTTATTATATTTTTTTTTATATTTTAAAATTTCTAACTGTTCCTATATTCAATTTTAGGCCCTTTGAACTTTTTTTTATTAAGTGTATGTTTTTTACTGCAGGGAATATATCATAATTTTTTATTGTGCATGTGGCTGGATTAAAGTTATAGATGTGCGGTTTAATGTATGCTTTAAGTTGTTTTTTATATCGGTCTTTAATTTCATTCTTGTTTAGTCAATATATTAATTTATTACAATCTAGGCATTCTACATTACAAATTTTAGTACCAATTGCGTGACAAATTTTTTTGATTGGTTTATTTTATTGATTATATTTCCAGTCTTTTTGTATATTAATATTGTCATCTTTTAGGATTTTAGTTATTATTTTTCTATGTATTAATATATTATTTTCTAATGCTATTTTAAACTATAGATAGATTAAAATTTCAATTGTTATTTGAAAAAGTGTTCAAAATTCTTACAATATTTCATTGTCGGTGGGATGCTTATCTTGCAATTCCTCACAATTGTCTTCATCTCTTCTTCTAAAGTTTTGGTTGGCCTCGTTTACTGAATACTGAGGAGTATATTGTAATCATTTAGACATTTTATGAAATCTTGTTGCTTTTTTAACTCTCGTAAAGTCATATTGTTTTCTTCTGGGGGTGTGTTTGAATTGAATTTAGAAGAATAATTGAAATCGTTTTTTTTTTATATTACTTGTTCATACTTGCGCCAACACCTAAATTCAATCTTTTGTATTTATAATGTTGGTATTGTATTCACCTTGATTCTTCTTTGTTGTAAATATATAGATACAGTCTTTGCAGTATCTTTATTCTATAGAAAAAAGTTTCTCTATAGTAAAACGTTCTAGGGAGAGAACATTCTAGTTCTTTAAAATTGAAGTTATGTTTAGAGATACTAGAAACACTTTCACATCGTTCAGTTTAGAAATAATGTTGCTTGGTTTCTTTAGTCTTCTGTCTATGAGGCATGCAGTGTTTCTCTCTATGTAGAAAAATCCATTTTTAGGTCGTACACCCTCTTTGTAAAAATTTCACCTGTCATCGAGGTTTTTTGTTAAATGTATCATCCACACTAAAGACTTGGTATCTTGGAAAAATCGACTAGATTTTCTTTAACAATTTCTTGTAGTTTCAGTTTCTTAATCTCCAGCATGTTGGCTGCTATCAACTATCCTCTTAGTATAATTTGAGTTGACTTTTGGAGTTGATAAATAAATTGATAACTATACATGAACTAACAATTATAAACACTTTATTTCATGCTTGTTTCGATGTTTTATATCATCATCATCAGTGATACTACTACACAATCACAGATACAACTATAAATTCGAAATCTCCCTCTAAGTTACTTGTAGAAATATTCTGGCTGTTGCACTGGACAGTAGTGATCTCATGACAATTCTGTCATTTTGTTTAAATATCTTATTAACAATAAATAAAACATTAACTCCCTCTAACCACAATAATTTTGTTCTCAATTTTATTAACCTTATCCATTTCAGTTGTAAAGCAAACATTCTCAAAACAAAAAATAAAATTGTTACTCAGGATAGTTGCTATGTCACTGAAATGAAAATAAGATTAATAATAAGTCACATTAGATGATGCTTGCGTGTTGTTTATTATAAATTTGTGTTATTACTAATTCAGCTTGTTTTAAAACTAAATCATAATTCAGTTGATTATGTTATTACTAATTAGAAAATTGTTTTGGTTTAATGTTAATTTTGTTTTCAAATGGTATGTGTATTTTTAATAATTTTCTAATTGGTCATTTTACTTTCATTTCTTCTTTGGAGGTATTGTTATACTAATGGAATATAATTACGTTTTTGTGATTATCGGAATGCTCTTAATTTCATTAGTTCTATCTTATTCCTTATGTTATATTTTTGTTTTATATTTAATTTTTGTTTAAGGTTCCTGGTTGGAAATTTAAATATTTTGTAAATAAGTGCAATTTTAAAACTGATTGCATTGTCAGTAAGACATGAAGGTGACATGTTCGATCAATTTTCTTTGTGTTATTTTTATTAAGAAATTCATTTTATCTAAGGTTATCCATTAAATATATGTTGGATTTTCATAACTAAATATTAGGCTTGCACTATTTACGGCATTTGTGGTTTCTCTTTGTGGCTTCTCTTTGTGGTTCTAATTAAATAAAATGTTGTAAGACAAACCCAAGTTTTAGAAAATAATATTATATTTTGTAATTTATTCTATAATTACAATGCCATTATAATAAACAAAAATAATTTTAGTGTTGCAAAAGCCGTAGAAACAAATAAATATAAAATCCAAATTTTGTATTCCTAAAAAATTACAAATAATATTTTATTATTACTTGCATAGTAATAATAATAACACTCCTAGCTTGAATGATAAAAAATTATGTTTATTGATAATTCAGAAATTGAAAATTTCTTGTAATTAATTGAACTGTCACATAATTAGTAAAAGAAATAATAAATAGAATCTCGTATAAAATATATAATTTTTTGATTCCTGCCATGTCTCCTTCAATAGATAAATTTTTCACCAGAGATGATAATATCCCTACTATATTTCTAACGTGATTTCAGAATTGCTAATTTTTTGAAATTTTAACTTTTGTTTTCCCCATTTTCAATGAACCTGTGTTGCTGATTTGTTCTCTCTCCTTTATCCTCTCTGCTTTACAAAACTGTTTTAAACTTTGATTAAACTACTTTTTTTTATTCCAATTGATTGTCATTATTTTTATTTCTGAATATATAAAAGTTAAATTTGTAATCATATCCTTTGTTTACTACCTTATAATGGCATTTAGTAACAAATAATTAACATATTACCCATATGCTAACATTCAAATAATATCCTTAAAACCAATTCTAATATTTTATTTTTTGGATTTTATCATTTGTTTAGTCCAGCGGTTCTCAACCTGGGGGGCGCGCCCCCCTGGGGGGGCGTAGAAGAATTCCAGGGGAGGCGTCAACAAATTTTTAAAAAAATTGAATTTGATGTTGGACACAAACACACAATCATTGAAATTTTTTTATAGCTTAATAGAGCTATAAAGCTCTATTTCTTTACTCAACGAACTTTTCTTCCTTTCCAAAATCTCGTCGATGATACCCAAAGTCTTCCAAAAGACCTAGTAAATGAAATGAAAGACCTAATATCTGAGCATTTGTTGTCTCTGAAGAACAAAATCGGAGCATATTTCCCAGATACAAGCTCGGAAAACTGGGAATTCAAGTTAACAAGAGACCCCTTTCAAATCAACATTGATATACCTCCTGATCACATTCAAGATCAAACAATTGACTTGCAATGTGATTCCAAAGCTAAATTGGATTTCCCAAACATGGATCTCGAAGATTTCTGGCTACTATATCTTCCTGTTTACCCAGAAGTAGCAATGGAGGCAGCAAGTTGCTTGTACAATTTTCATCAACTTATCTATGAGAGACAGGATTTTCAGCCCTGGCTAATATAAAATCTAAATATCGAGCCAGACTAGATGTGGAAAGTGACCTGCGGTGTTCTTTGTCAAAATTTCATCCAAACATACAAAAAATAGTTAACGAGAAACAGTGCCAGCCCTCACACTAGCACTACAAAAGTAGCGAACATTTTTCTGGTTACATTATTAATATTTTGTTGTGATTTTTCGATGATTTGTGTAAATAAAATTTGTATTTGAGCAAATATGATTTTATATTCCTTACCCTTACTAGAGTATGTCTAGCCTAAGTTTAAAGTCATTTTACTCAAACATAATATAAGTAAATTTATCATATATAAGTCTAAATTAACTTAATCCGTAAAGGGAGGCGTGACCTCACACCAAAGTGTGAAGGGGGGCTCAGAGCCTAAAAGGTTGAGAACCCCTGGTTTAGTCCATGCCCTATTTGTATAAATTAAATAAAGCATTCCACTTAATTGGTCCTCTTAGTACTAATAAAGATCTGTCAGAACCTATTTTTAAAATAATTTTTTCACTAATTTCAAATTTGTACCCTATTGAAAAATTCACCTGACAGAAACTTCATACAAGTATATCAGGTATTTTCAAAAAACCTGGACAAATTTCTTCTTTTTATAACTTGTCTGTTAGAATTATGTTAGATATGTAAAAACTAATCAGTAAAAAGTAATTTTATCTCTTCCTTAGAGTATTGAAATTTCTAAATTAGTTTAGCGTGTTTTTAAGTTTAGTGACTGTTATATCACTGGGTGAGATGCAAGTGTTCCATCTTCAATTTTTGATAGTTTTCAGATTGTGCAAAAACAAAGTGTAAACAAAGTTTATCACTATATAAAGTAAAACTATGATAACTATTAATTACATACAGTTTAGGCTTTAAAATATGTTGTATTAATAAAATTATTTGAACATAGAATAAGCAACAATAAGTGTCTAAATGCTGTCTTATAGAACGCATTTTTGTTATAATTTCTTCTCAAGTCGATTTCTTTGCAATTGAAATGTTAATAAGGGTTTAACACATTCGCTACCGAGCGGCGCATATATACGCCGTCTGGTTTTTCACAAGGGACCGGCTGTAAGAATTCGATCTTTCCACACAGACTACGTTAACGTGGGCCTGACCTTTATTACAGACAAAAAGTGGAAAGTTGTTATAACAACTTATTATATTTCATACAAACCTTTAGCGTGTGTGTGTTTGTTATATATTTTTGTTTTTGCTGTTTTTAGTGTTTTTTAGGATGGCACATATGTGAGCCGATCAGTCTATAGCACGAAAAACTTATCATGTTACGGGCTTTCCATGTATGAAGCACTACAGTGTAGCCCCTTAAATCCGAAACCAAATATGATTTTGATAAAAACAAATTTTTAAAAGTATGTAAAATTTAATAAATTATAAAAAGTATATAGGGTATTCAATTTTGCTACTTACATAAAACAGGGCTTAGATATTTAATATATTAGAAATAACACTATTTACATGTAAAAACAGAAATGTCATACAAAGACTTACATTAACAAACTCACAACTAACTCGCCTTGGCTAGTCATTCTAGACAGATTGCTTATATAGGCTACATATCTTATTGAAAAGATGCTGACATTATAAACAATATTGTATCAGAGACAAAATAGTTTACATTTGTGTTCCATATACAGTAGGCCAACAGAATATTTACAAAAGCGCACTTATTACTTGTGACAGGTTTCCATCCTGTGTTGATAAATGCCATTTAGAGTAAATTCTTTGTAATTCTAATGGAATAGAATGGGTCATGAAAGAATAAACAATGTGTCAGGAGAATTTTGGCATCATTGACCTTGATAACTGAGAGACCAAATGTCCGACATTAACATCAGACATGTCTATAGTCTGATAAGAATATATCAAACCTTTAAAATAAACCACTGATTTGTCAGAGGAATAAAAGTAACACACATACAGTGTCGCAAATATAAGTCGTCGGTCCATTTCAACTACCCAGAGCGGTGCATATGTGGGCCGTCCGTCCAGGACGAGAGACAGTATGGCGCATATGTGAGCCGGCCGGTCTATATCAATAGTTATTTTGTTAACATTGCGGTAGCGAACGTGTTATATAAAATGTATTATTTGTGAATTTTTTAATCCATTACATTCAGTGAATCTTAATTATTGTTAAATTGATTAATATTATTTGTGGTTACCAGGTTTTACTTATTTAAATTAATAAATAATACTACAATTTCTTCCAGTTGTTACTATATAACACAATTTGACTAACACATAGAGGCGGAGCACTTGTATTCTCAACCAACGATATATTACCACTGCTAATTTTTATTGTAGAGCTCATAATTTCTATTTAACAGGAATTTTAATTTTTTGTATATTTCAGGGTTGGTTCAGTCCAGGTCAAGTATTCGTATTAGATGAATACTGTGCTCGTTATGGTGTCCGTGGCTGTTTCAGGCATCTTTGTTATTTAAATGATCTACTAGATAGAGCTGACCAATCCATTATGATAGACCCAACTTTAATTCATTATAGTTTTGCATTCTGTGCTAGTCATGTTCATGGAAACAGGTGAGGAATACTATACTCAATCATAAAGCTGGAATTTTAGTAAATCCTAAATTTATTAAATATACAATACTTTAAAAAACAGACTTTATAATTACAATATGTATTTTAGGTGGAATTTAATTATTCATGGCTTATTAATAAAAAAACAAAAAAAAAATGTTAACTGTACTGTTCATACAGTTAACAAAATATGAATACAGTTAACAAAGTGAAGTGTTTGTGTTATTCTCAAAGTAGAACTAAATTAGGCTGGTCCAATGCATAGCTAAAATTGGCAACTTTGAAAGATTGCAAGTTTTTATATAATCATTATTTTTCTGCTGTGCAAATGAACCTGGAAATAATAAAAAGAACTTTTAATACAACTGGTACTTATTTTATTACCGGTACTGAATTTATTATTGTTTTAATAATTTGATATTATTGTATTACTTAACCTACAAGAACTTGAAGTACAGAATTGAGTTTTGATCAATAGCTACAGCTTTATTAGGAAAAGTAAAGATTTTTAAAAATCAAATTATATATTCATTCCCAATAAATTTCAGGTTTAATTTAATTTAGATTAACCCTAATTAGTGGTTTAACAGGCACTTCATTGTATTGAAGTATTACTTTGGATAAACTTTGAAATTAAAGATTAAAGCTTGTATCAGAGTAAATATATTTGCAATCTATGGTGTTTAAAAACCCATTTAGTTTGTTTTTGCATTGTTACTAACATACCATTCCATATATCATTCATTAATACTGCCCACTAACTCTATAGTCCACAATGCATTATTTATAAACACTGGTTTAAAATTTCTGTTACATTTCATCTTGACAGTTTTCGTTCTTGTATGCAGAACAGCCTGTATAACATATACCATGTAAAGTACTTATGTGTTATTTTACTGTTGTATTACTAATACACAAAATTGTATGCCATTAGAAGAAGAAAATTGTACTTGTAAGATGCTAATATATTTTTAAAGTTATTTTTTTCACCAGCCTAAATAATATTAGGATAACTTGACATTTTAATAATTAATTCAGACAATAATATAAACTAATGCACCTCTGTATATCTTTAAAAACAAAAATAACATTATGACACTGTTATCACTATTAGAAGTATAAGTTACATAAACTAGTGACATGGTAATCCACTAAGAGAAGTAAATTCAAAAGTCACAAAGTAAATAATTATTACCTGAAATATCATTTATATTTGCAGTATGCTCTTTTAAAACACCTCAGATTGCTTCCATTTTACCCTCACAAAAACACAAGATTAATAATGAAAAGCAATTAAACCTTACAAAAAAATATGTTGAGCCTTCAAAGCATTATTACCACAAGACCGTGGCTTTGTTTTGAGTGTTAATATTCTCATTATTTGTTTAGAATTATGACAGAACTGAGAGAATTAGGGAAAATTTTAAAAGCTATATTAAAACAGTGTTTCAGCCAAATTTATATATACAAATACACATAACTAATAGCACACACATAATACTCACACACATGTCTTCTGTAATTAGAACATAAAACTACCTGAATTATACTTTGTTTTTTTAATCATTATGTGATTTCAACAATTCTTTGTAATATAAATTATGGTTTATGTAACTCCAAAAGCTCAAGCAAGTTTTCAAAGATGAAGCTTTACCACCATTACTTTCTAAAATAATTTTGGCATTATATTTCATTAATAACTTTAACTATAGTTTATGACTATCCGAACGTTAAATTTTGTAAATTTGTAAAAACTCACTTAGACAGAATGTTTTTGATTCCTATGTGGCGATCTTCATCAGTGTTTTCTGCTTGGAAATTTCAGGTCAAGCGGTCATGGTTTTAACTTCCTAGACCTAACCATAACAAAAAGCCACACCCAAAAACACAGCTTCAACATTTACAGGAAACCCACACGACATACACACTTATCCACAACACCTCAAACCACCCTATCCAACACAAGCAAGCTGCCTTCAGATCCATGCTTCATAGACTTAACGAACTTCCAATTACCACAGGAAACATACACAAAGAACTAGACACCATTATATATTTAGCATACACAAATGGATACAACACCACAATAATAGACAAACTATGGTTACAATATGCAAACAAACACTAAAATTAACCCTACAGACAGGGAAAACAAATACATCATATTTCCATACATAACCAAATCAACAAATAAATTAGCCCGAAAATTTCAAAAAACAGGATACAAAATAGCATACAATACTAATAACATGTTACAATACAACACGACACCAACAACAAAGATAAACTACAAGCACCAGGCATATACAAACTAAACTGCGACAAATGTAACAAATTCTGTATGGACAAACAGGTCGCAGCTTTAAATAAAGAGTCGAGGAACACAAACAGAACACCAACTCAGCATTTTACAATCACATAAAAGAAAACGACACAAATACACAGACATTTACCATAACCTAGAAATCCTACACATCAACAAAAAAGGACCACATCTCAACACACTAGAGAAATATGAAATTTACAGAGACACAAAAACACAAAGTACAAACATATTAAACGAATAAACACAATACAAATCACACATACTCTTTAATACTATTGAAAACCTGCCTTTAAAACCATCACCGCTTGACCCTATTTTGTTGCTTGAATTCTTTTTACTAGTATTCTAAATTATTAGAAAATAAATGAAGCTGCACAATTAATTTTAAAATATGAATAATTAAATAAAACTTAAAAATAATATTTTCTGTTTATTGTTATAGTAACTGTAATAATATTTTGAATGTCATAGCTATGTGTTCCTAGCATTGATACATTAATTTCTTTTAACACCTCCATCAGTTAAAGGTTGGCCACACCCTTCTAGTAGTCCCACTAAGTATGCTTAAAACAAACATTTGAAATTACCATAGAAATAAGACAAATAAACAGTCTTTGCAGGCAGTTAGAACTTGTATTTTTGTGTTTTACATCTTGAGATTTTTTATTATAAACTACTACTTTTGGTATCACTTAGCAAAAAAATCACTACTTACTGATATTTTTCAGCAGTTGTGTTTCACACTAGGTCAGTGCATTGGTCATTGTTGTGAGTGTGACCTACTGTCAAATGTGTGTGCTGAAAAACATCAGTAAGTAGTTTTTTTTTTCCAAGTGATACCAAAAGTAGTAATTTAGGCCGTTAGAGTCTTGCGATAGTTAAGGCAGTATCGTTTTTTGGAATCCAACAGCTATGCAAGTCATATTCGTAGTCATGTTTGTAGTTGGCCAGATTAATTCAATTAGGATTTATAATCCCGATAAGGTATATAAAGATGAATTCAATGAGGAAGAGAACAGTTCATATAAAGTTCTGACTTAATAGAAGTTCTTAGAAACCTGTCAAATGTTGATGTGACAACGCTAGGAAAGCAGATAACTATGACGCTCAAAAATTAATATATGACCCAGCAGAAACTTTGGATGTTAATATATTAAAACTTGGTAATGTTTAACAACATTATTAACTTATAGAAACAACTATTTTGCCTTATGCAGACATTAACAAACTACAACTAAAATATAAACTAAAAGTAGACAAAATTACTCATACTAAACAACATTTTTTTGTCTTGAAACAAATAGTTATGTTTTCACTTACACTTTTAAAATGTTTTAAACTTGCCTATAGTAGCACTTACTTTGCTTGTTGAGGACGGCCGTTTTGGGAGATGTGTCCCTTTGTCAACTCAGACCGTAACTGGTCTCAAGGTTTACGTAGGTTAGGGTGGGGGTGGGATATTTTGGTGGTGTGGTTGTATTTTGTGTGTATTAGGAGTTATGATGTCAAAAAGTGCGTGTGAGTTGTAATGTAATTGTGTATTGAGTATGTGTGTAGGATGTAGTTTGAAGTGCCTATATATTTTGTATTGTTCGGTTGTGTAGCGTTGGTTATTTCTGTGTTGTTTATGAAGAATTTGTAGGTTAGATGTTATGTCTATGTAGTCATGTTTTGTGGAGTTGAGATGATCGGCGAAGTTTGATTGGTAATTATTGTTTTTTAGTGCTTTTATATGTTCTTGGTAACGTGTGTAGAATGACCTCCCTGTCTGGACTATGTAAAAACTGGGGCATGAACTGCAAGTTAGTTTGTAAACTCCAGTGGTGTTGTAAATGTCGTTGATTTTGCTGTTGGGTTTAAATTGTTTGTTGAGAGTGTTGTGTGTGAAGTAAGCTATTTTGTAGTTGTATTTTCGTAATGTGTTGGTTAGATTGTGGGTTTTGGATGATCTGTATGGTATTGATAAGTATTTTATGGGATTGTCATCTTGTGTGTTTGTATTTGGGTTATTATGTTTATTTTTTAGGCGGAGCTATATGGGGGAGCCCATAGCTAGCATCTTAGCAGAAATATTCATATACCATATTGAACAAAACCACATTTTACACAACAACAAATACTCAGATAACATTATTTACTGGTACAGATACATCGACGACATCATAACATTATATAAAGGCAACACACACAGAGCACACATATTTCTAAAACACCTAAATTCCATACACCCTAAACTAACATACACCATCGAAACAGAACAACAAAACTCCCTTAACTTCTTAGACCTCACAATTAAACGAACAGACAAACAAACACATATATTCAACATATACCGAAAACCCACCAGCACTAATACGACCATACACAGTTCCTCAAACCACCCACACCAACATAAACTAGCTGCTTACAAGCTAGCTGAGACAGAATGTTTTTGATCACCCTGTGATGATCTTCGTCCGTGTCTAAATTTTTTGCTTGGAGTTGTTAGGTTAAGCGGCGACGGTTTTAAAGGCAGGTTTACGATAGTATCAAACAGTATGTGTGATTTGTATTGATTTTTAGCGTCTACTCCAGCAAATGAAACGAATGTTTAGGTGAGTTACGATCTGAGTTGACAATGGGACACATCTCCCGAAACGGCCGTCCTCAACAAGCAAAGTAAGTGCTACTATAGGCAAGTTTAAAACATTTTAAAAGTGTAAGTGATTAATAGTAGCTCACGCGAAGATGTAATCAACAAATATTGAAGTTGTGTTTCCTTTTTAAAAACCCAACTAGAAAACTAAATAATTTGAAGATTTTTAACAAAGTTTAAGAATAGCTGAAAACAGATCTGATATTTTTTAAAAAAATCATAATTTTATCTTAAACGAACAATCTATTGGGCATGAATATATCACTGCTGCCTAAATCTTCAATATAAAAGTTATATATTTATTTTGAATTTGTTTGCCCTAGTGTAACTTTATTATTCAAGAGGGTTCTATACTTGTTTATTCTCCCACTTCCTGTTCCCTACCTGTAACTGGCCTATATATTTTAAACATCTGCTTACTTTTAGTGTTTATTTTATAGTTTATAATGTCAGCATAAGGTAAGACAAATGTAAGTGAATAAATATCGTGACTTATGGACTTTATTGTTCATGAGAATCAACAAAATGTTTACATTTGAACTTAGTAAAAATAACTTGTTGAACTTACAATTTGAAAAAATTTATGAAAAACTCACTGAGACCTAACGTTTCTGACCCTATAAAGAGATCTTCATTATAGTCTAGGTTCGCTGTTAAGAAGTATTGTTGAGCTACATGTCAGTCGTCTTTAAGACAGGTGTCCTTTAATGTGGTGAAAAAGTCCATATGATTTATATTAATTTTAATAAGTTAATATTTTCTTTTTGTGATTTGGCATGTTGTAAGTCTTATATTGCTTCAGTGTGTTGAGTTGTTCTTTTTTTGTTGATGTGAAGAATTTCATGGTTATTGTATAGTTTTGGTAGCAAAACTAAAGAAAGAAAATGAAAATAGGGTAGTTCAAATCATTAGCGGTTACACTAAAACGTCCGGAAGACCACCCACGCTTTGTTGGAGCAGTATGGGGTCTGCTTTATTAATAAGAAAAAAAACACTGAATTTAAATTTAACACTAAACGTTAATTAAAAGAAATAGTTCAATTTTATGAGTGAAGTTAAGCCTACGCCACTTACCATTCCAAGTTATACAGGGTAGTTGAAGAGGTGATGATGCGGGTTTTCCCAGGCCTGGGTTAAGTCCTGAAGTGATGCACCGTAGCTTGCGAAGAATGGCATAAAACTAAAACTCATTTAAAATTAATTGAAAGTTAAAAGCACTTCAAATAGTCACAACAGAAAAGCTTTAATCAACACTTGATAGTTCACCCACGAGGTTAAAGAGTTAATTGTCTGCGGTGTAATGAAATACCACGCGGCTAACCTAACAAATTACACTTGTATAAGGAAAGCGGTTTAAAACAGTTTTATCGCGGCTAAAATCGTTAATTCATAGTTAGAACGCATCTAAAACATTAACTGAACATAATCAGTAAGCGGGGTAATAATCAGACGCGGTTTAAACCCGATGTAATCGGCTAAAACACTTGAATAGAAACCAGGAATGCCGCACTAGAAAGCCATGTTGCAAGAAGTGTGTGTAACTTGAGAGAAGACGGAAATGCTAGCAACAGGTAACTAAATCAGATAATTAGTCTAAAGCCATAGATGAATAGTCTAGATTCATCTGGTGACTGGATCGTAAAACCTACTTGTTTGCAGTAAAAGGATCCTAGATTCTGGTCGGCAATGAAAGTCTAGTAGGCGGTGGAACTTGAACTGTGATAAACACCAGCTGATTGCTAGGTTATACGAACTAATGAGAATTGTAAACAAACGTGGTCTGTTGAAAGTGAGGTTAAGGATCCTGTACTTAACATACCGCCCACCAAAACGAATGTTTTTAATCCGCCAGGTGGGTAGGGGGCGAAGAACCACTAAAGCACCGGAAACCGAGGGTGCCGAAGAAACAAAAGTGGCAGGGAAAACGAAGAAAACCAAAAGAAACAAAAGGGGCAAGAGCGCCGAAGAAAGAACCTGTAGGAAAGCGGTGAAGAACTAATGATGAAGCGGAAAGCCGACGAGCTTGTTGACTGGTCTCTTCAGTTGTCCATGTGCAGTCTTGACAGTAGCTACCCTATCGACGTGGTCTGTTCCTGGATGCAATTTGAGGATCCGACCCATAGGCCAATGAAGAGGGTTCGAATGTTCACCAGTTATGAAGACGATTTGATTCTCCTTGAGTGGCGCCGAGTCCTTATTCCACTTGTGCCGTTGAATTTGTGTGTGTAGGTATTGGGTGGACCAAGTTTTCCAGAAGCGGTTGGACATTTGCTGAAGAGGTGGCGGTTGCTAAAAGGGGTGATTTCGTGGAGGCTGATGAACTCTCCCGCCCACCATGAGCATTCCGGAGGCGTCGACTAGAGGGCGAAGAGACTCGGTGATATGGTTAAATCTTCTAACGGGGCCACTGGTGGTGGTACCCTTGGGTAAGTTCTTGTAGCGTTGAGTGTCTTTAATGGTGCGGATGACTTCTTTCCTCTCCATGGATCGACGTGCAGGGGTGTAACGAGCGTCTAATCTTGTAGTGAAGGCGTGAGGTTGACGACATAGATGGTCTGGAAGCGATCCTGAGATAATCCATCCGAAGAAAGTGTTTAGGGCAGCAGGTTGACCTTTGATTATGGTCTGTGGTTCATTAATAAGACTGCGGTTAAATACGTCAGATCCAAGAATTAAGTCAATTTGGGCAGGAGTGTCAAAGTGAGGGTCAGCAAGTTGGAGATGACTGTAACGTGCGTGTATACTGGGTGTTAGTGCGATTGATGGAAGAGGGTCAGTGATGTGAGGTAGTACTGCAGCTTCGACATCGAGTTTGAAATTTGAGGCATATCTAGAAGAGATTTGTAGGGACACATATTCTGATATATGTGTGGTTTGAGAAGCGACCCCGACAAGAGAAACATTTGATTTCCTAGTAGGTAAGCTCAACATTGCGGTTGCGGGTTTTGTTATGACAGACACTTGACTGCCTGGGTCAATGATTGCCCGAAGGATATGCGGATTTCCAAAATGATCATTTACAATGACTTGAGCGGTGCCTAATAAGGCAGAAGCGACGTTAGTTTTATCGGCGCTGGCGAGAGGTTTTCCATTGGTAGTTGAATGGTTGCAGTCATTGGCTGAGTTTGGGTGTCGATGCGTGCACGGTCGCTGGGGCGAAGCTGAGTTACAGTCATGTAACAAGGAGTGATGATTACCGTTGCAATGTTTACAAGTCTTGAGTGACCTGCATTTGTTTTGGTAGTGGGTGCCGAAACAATTGAAACAGCGCTGCATATGTCGTATAGACTCGCGACGTTCCTGAGTTTTTAGTTTGAGAAAGTCTGGACAACAAAAGATATTGTGAATGGCTGAACAATAGAAACACTGTGCTGCGGACGGATCGTTACGAGGCGGGTTGGTAGGTCGGGTAGGCAAGCGCGGTCTGGGTAAATTTTGTCTAACAAGCGGTGATGGTTGTGGTGCGGGTGCTCTTCGGTTGAACTGGATGCGTTGGCTTATCACTGGTGGTCGCAAAGCCGGCGGTTGAGTCCTGGCGGTGTGGTGCTTAGTACTGCGGTGATGACCTTCATTCAGCTGTGCGGCTTCATCTGCGTAGTCGGCGGGGTTACTTGTAGTGGCTGCGGTAGTCGAGATCAGCGTCATGAGTTTAGTGGGGCATTCGAGCGGCGGTGTTGGACTCTCAGGAGGTGTATTACTCAAGTCAGGTTCGTTGACAGAGGAGACCGATAGTTGGGGTTGTTGGCTTGTGCTAGCTGCGGTTGAAGTCGAAGGCTGGTTGAGCAATTCCATTGCCCTAGCTTGTTCAGTTACAAAATCATTCAAGCTGCGGTAAGTAGGCATAGTGTTGGTGCCTAGCCTGGTTTCAAAATTAAGACGAGTCTTCGGATCTAAATTATTAACTGCCATTTGAAACAACAGAAAATCTGCCAAGTCCGGTAAGTTAATGGCCTTCAAGGCACATACTGCGTTAGAGTGTGCGGTTAGAAAGCGGTTGAGTTCTGAGTGCGAAGCGGTTTGCAATGATTTGAACTCTTGAATCTGTTTGAAGTAATGATCGGCTAGCCTGCGTGGGTTGGCATAGCGGTTTCTTAGAGCGTTGTAAGCTATTGCATAATTATTGTCTGAAATCGTTAAGCCGGTAATGATTGCTAAGGCATCGCCTTTTAAAGTTGATTTTAAGTACTGAAATTTTTGTACTGCGGTCAGATTTGCATTAGAGTGGATCATAGAGTCAAACATAGTGATAAAGTCTGTCCATTCACTGTTATTGCCTGAGAAAGTGGGTACTTGTAGGCTTGGCAGACTGATGCAATTATTTGTGAGGTTAGCCGGTGAAATTTCCTTTTCTTCAGATTTTATAATGCCTGGACATTTAGCCAGGATGGGCAAATACAAAAGTTGAAATTTGGCTTTCAATTGAAAAGCCTTTTCTGCGGTTTCAGCGACTTCATGCTCAAAACTTTTTTCCATATATTCGTATGTGTCAATAAAGTTGCCATGGATGCGTCGGATTTCGCTAATGAGACCTGTAGGGATATCATTTCCAGTAATTATGTTAATAACCTGTTCCAGGTCCTCAATGATATTATTTAATTTTGACAAATAATAATCAGTATTAATTGCCATTTTTAACAACAGAAAATAAAATTAGTTAAGGAAATTTTTTAAGATGAATTTTGCAGTGAACTGTATCCTATGGTTTATTTGATTCAAATTATCCGGCCCGTGTTGACCATGTATAGTTTTGGTAGCAAAACTAAAGAAAGAAAATGAAAATAGGGTAGTTCAAATCATTAGCGGTTACACTAAAACGTCCGGAAGACCACCCACGCTTTGTTGGAGCAGTATGGGGTCTGCTTTATTAATAAGAAAAAAAACACTGAATTTAAATTTAACACTAAACGTTAATTAAAAGAAATAGTTCAATTTTATGAGTGAAGTTAAGCCTACGCCACTTACCATTCCAAGTTATACAGGGTAGTTGAAGAGGTGATGATGCGGGTTTTCCCAGGCCTGGGTTAAGTCCTGAAGTGATGCACCGTAGCTTGCGAAGAATGGCATAAAACTAAAACTCATTTAAAATTAATTGAAAGTTAAAAGCACTTCAAATAGTCACAACAGAAAAGCTTTAATCAACACTTGATAGTTCACCCACGAGGTTAAAGAGTTAATTGTCTGCGGTGTAATGAAATACCACGCGGCTAACCTAACAAATTACACTTGTATAAGGAAAGCGGTTTAAAACAGTTTTATCGCGGCTAAAATCGTTAATTCATAGTTAGAACGCATCTAAAACATTAACTGAACATAATCAGTAAGCGGGGTAATAATCAGACGCTGTTTAAACCCGATGTAATCGGCTAAAACACTTGAATAGAAACCAGGAATGCCGCACTAGAAAGCCATGTTGCAAGAAGTGTGTGTAACTTGAGAGAAGACGGAAATGCTAGCAACAGGTAACTAAATCAGATAATTAGTCTAAAGCCATAGATGAATAGTCTAGATTCATCTGGTGACTGGATCGTAAAACCTACTTGTTTGCAGTAAAAGGATCCTAGATTCTGGTCGGCAATGAAAGTCTAGTAGGCGGTGGAACTTGAACTGTGATAAACACCAGCTGATTGCTAGGTTATACGAACTAATGAGAATTGTAAACAAACGTGGTCTGTTGAAAGTGAGGTTAAGGATCCTGTACTTAACAGTTATAGTTGCTACTTTCGAAGTGTGACTCATTATGTGGTTGGCAAGAGATGAGTCAGTGTTGTATTTCAGAAAGTGTTGAATTTGTTCCAGTCTATTCAGTTTAGTTTATATATACCTGGAGATTAGAGTTAATCTTTTTATCGGTATGTGTTGTGTGGTGTATTGGTGTATATGTGTTGTGTGGTGTATATGTGTTGTGTGGTGTATTGGTGTATATGTGTTGTGTGGTGTATTGGTGAATATGTGTTGTGTGGTGTATTGGTGTATATGTGTTGTGTGGTGTGTTGGTGTATATGTGTTCACTTACATAGACATCGATCACAACCTAGATGTTCTATGTACACAGCTCAGTGCACTGAAGTAATATGAAATTTGTAAACTTACTAGAACATAAAATAAAATTATAATAAATGCACAAACCTACTAATAATCACATACATATTATAATTATGTTATAAAACAACTGCCTTTAAAATCACTATTAACTAGTGGAAAATGATTTCCAAATGCAATTTTTTTATATTGTTGAGGACCTCTTAGGGTGATTGAAATGTTTTTTATTAGTAAGTTTTTCATAAATTTACTTGAGTTCAAAATTTAGCTAGTCTGTTCCACTTGGTTTAAACATAAGAAATGTTACCAAGATTTATTGAATTATTCTTGATAAAGATATAACAAGAATTAATTGTCTATACTTTAAAAAGTTTCAAACACTCTGTTAGATCAGTTTTATCGAAGATCTATCGAAAAAAACCTTTTTCTTTTCTTGTATTCTATCTTTACCTTTTACATTATTTTGACAATGAGTAAAATTGTCAATATGCGAAATGCCATTTTTCGTCATTACATCGTACCCTGTAACATAAATTCAAATGATTTTCTTATAAAATGTTTTACTGAAGGTCTTGTTAATAAGTAAAAGTATATGCTAACTTGTCTATATGAAGAGTTGTCAGTCCTCAGGAAACAGCAGTTTTCTGTCTTGCAAAATTATATTCACTTTACAAAGTAATTTTATATGTGAAAACAAAACATAGTTTTTATGTTTCAGAGGTGCACAAGTGTGTGCACCTGCAAACACACACACACACACACACACACACACACACTCACACACACACACACACACACACACACACACACACTCACACACACACACACACACACACACACACACACACACACACACACACAAACACCTATACCTGTTTGTGGAGACTTGGCCGGACGCAAACTCTACACAGCTCTTGACGGTGCTTTTACATCTAGTGATGTAATCAATGTGAAATTTTGTATATAGCTGTTAAAAATTGTTATTAGTAAATGCACAACTTGTTCTTTTATGTAACTTGAAATTTACATTTACATTAAATACATTCCTTCCGAGGACGCAGTTACAGCGTGCACACTCACTTGTGTATGGTCTGTTGGGGGCTCTCTGCCTGGCTATTATCGATCTGAGTCATCACTTCCGTATATGTCTGCTTCACCGATGTTTACAACTACGATCATAAGAAGTTGAGATAAGGCCTAGTTGTGCGATAAAAAGAGTAGGCTAGATTAGTCTGATCTGCAACGCTTACAGATGAAGACAAAGCACCTTGTGTGATCAATTTAAAGGGTAGACGATTACATTGAATGTTTTTGGTTTTAGACACTATTAAATTCAGCAATATTAACAAAACAATTAATGCATTTTTAAAAATAAAATGAAGTTTTCTTCACTCTGCCAAGTTTAATTACGACTGAAATTTTGTTCTTTATGTATTACAAAGTTTTAAATTTAAATTCTTTTATTAAAAAAATATTAATTTGTTAAGAGAAGTAAAATATACAAAGCATTGAAAATATTTTTTCTTGACTTATAAATACAAGGAGGTAGAAATTCTATCAAAATTATTTTTTAAAAAATGAAAACAATAACTATTTTTATCTGTTTAAACCATGGAAAATGCCTGCCTCCATGTAGAACATAATATAATATAGATTATTTTGTAGAAGAAAAATCTAAAATTTTAGTCTACGGTACCATATAATTGTATATGTATGAATTGGCAGTTTATGTATATATATATATATATATATATATATATATATATATATATATATATATATATATATATATATATATATATCTTGTATCATTGCCAAGAATTTAGTTGTCTTATTACTGACAAATAAAAGCAAAAATAAAATCAAGTTCTATCTATCTATACAAACTCTAAATCCAACTATATAAAAAATCCAAGGTTTATAGAATATTGCAAATATTATTTATACCTCCCAAAATATATAGATTGAATGTATTTGTATGTAAAATAAAACACAAACTCGATCCTACAAACATGGCAAAATATCAACGGATACTCCAAAACAAGTTGGGCAAGTGTGACTGAATAGCCTGGCCCAAACAATTTTAAAAAAATAACTTTATAGCTGTGTAGTTGTTTTGATAGATGTGAAATTAATAATGAGTTGTAATACCAGTTGCTTACAACTAAATGAAATATCAGGGTGATTTTTCTATATCTTCGTTTTTGTGTTTGAAATTCGAACAATTAAAGTTAATGTGTAAGATTTAAGATTTACAACACGTATACAAGTTTAACACGATGTTTAAAAATGTACGAAATTGCTGATTGCATGTATTTAAAAGTTTAGAGCCTCCTTTCTCGAACAGTTTCACTATTTGATTAAGCAACTAAAACATCATTATAACCAGTGTAACATAGGTCTTCAAGTTGCATGTTTAAAAACATGGGTGGTCATTTTAGGGTAATAATGGAAATAGTTGTGATAAAACTAACTTGGTTAACTTTTTACATATGCTGGGGATGACTCTTGACATACCGTAGTATTAGTAAACTCACAGCAACTGGAAACTTGGCGTAACTATCATAGTAACATAAACTTAGCAGAATCTTACTTTTATGTGTTCCGAAATCATTATAAATTTGTTGAACCTAATTTTTACTCTTTTGACCTAATCCTAAACGGGAGAGACAGATCCCGTATTATATATTGTTTTCTTATTTAGATATCTTCACTGATTAATATTAAAATAATACATATAATTTAATTTTAGGAAAACCTTTAAAGAAAAACTATTACTCTATTTAAATTAACCTCGATATTTTATTTGTTTTTGTAAAACTCACAATATGACAAGGTTCAGTTTTATATGAGAAGGATGCACAGATATAAACTGTACTTTTCTCTGATCCATTTACTATGAAATATTTCTACAGTAGCCTTCAGTTATATAATAATATGATTTCATTTATTCTCTGAAAACTATTTGTAGAACTCTGTTTAAACAAGAAGTAAGAGTTTAGCAGCTCATTTAAAGACTGACAAAACCTATATGTACCATTTTCAAGTCTTACGATTTGATGGCTAATATACTACTACTTATTCACCACAAATCATCCTTTCATATTTGAAAACTACTGTAGGCATTTGTGGCTCTAGACATTGCGGCCCCATGGGCGACTCATTATTCCTGTCTAGTGCTGGGGATTTAATGATAGAGTTACTTAATGCTGATTCAGGATTCTACGTATACTCTTGAAATTAATTTATTATGCCTAAACCATTACTGTTTACTAAACCATTCATGTTGTAATGAGATATTTATAGGTTTATGTTTCCTAAAGCAAAGTTTTAAAATAATCACTTGCATAAAACGAATTGAAACAATATGGAAAATAAACAACCAACTATAAATATAGCTTTTACTATGGAATTACATTCAATGGATTACATAGATAATTCAGCTCATGTAACATTGTGTAACGGTTCCCTGCGTGGCGGATATAGTGTTGGCGAATTGTTTACGTTCGGTGAATCTTATTAATTACTTAAACAATAGTTTATGACTATCCGAACCTTACATTTAGTAAATTTGTTGAAACTTACTGAGACAGAACGTTTTCGATCGCTATGTGCCGAACCTCATCAGTGTCTTCTCACTTATGAGAAGATACTGATGAAGATTGTCACATAGCGATCGAAAACGTTCTGTCTAAGTAAGTTTTAACAAATTTACTAAATTTAAAGTTTGGATAGTCATAAACTATTGTTTACATGATTAATTAAAAAAATGGCAAAAATTTTATCTTTAATAACAGATGGGGCTTAATATGGGGGGTAAATATAATAAATATAATAAATATACTATATCAATTATCAAACCCGTTTAGAGCCCTGCTGTCCAGCTCCACTGCACTATACATACATAAGGAGGCACTGTATTCTTGATATTAACTTGAAATATATGGAAGCAAAGGAGTTTTAAATACTGCGTTTACCTTAGCTTAATTGTCCTTTGAACTCCTGTCTAATTTGTTTGACAGAATAACGTCCACGATATATCGGTACAAATTATAACACTTTACTCTAAATCTCACTGCACACTAGTTTATCAAATAGTTATGCTCAAATTATAAACAGATATAAACAGTATTTTTCTCTTTTCCGTTTACTGTGAAATATTTCTACAGCAGCTTTCGGTTATATAATAACATGTTTCTATTTGTTCTCTGTAAACCATTTGTATAATTCTATTTAAACAATAAGTAAGAGGTTAGCAGCTCATTTCAAGACTTTGACAAAATCTTCATGTACCTTTTTCAAGCCTTGCATTTAATGGCTATTATACTACTACTTAGTCTCCACCATTCATCCTTTCATATTTGAAAACTGCTGTAGGCATTTGTGGCTTTACGCGTTGCAGGCCATGTTCGATTCATTATTGGTGCCTAGTGCTGGGGATTTAATTGGAAAATATGATAAAGTTACTTAAAGCTGATTCAGAATTTTACGTATATTCTTGAAATTAATTGATTAAGCTTAAACCATTACTGTTTACTAAACCATTCATGTTATAATGGGATATTTATAAGTTTGTGTTTCTTAAACAAAATTTTAAAATAACCACTTGTTTAAAACGAATTGAAACAATATGGAAAATAAACAATCAACTATATATATAGCTTTTACTATGGAATTACGTTCAATGGAAAACAAAGAGTGTTCAGCTCATGTACATTATGTCACGGTTCTTGTTGGTGCGAAGATACTGTTGGCAAATTGTTAGTAGAGTTCTGTCTTTTTATACATAAACTTAAAATATTTAGCCCATAATATGATGGCATAAATTAAAATCTACTTTAGAAAGCATTATTTTATTCTACATTTGTATTGATTGTGATATAACCTTTCGACATTAAACCATAATCCATAATTGGTGGGTTAGCAATATTATATTGAAGAGAAGTATGACCATGTGTATTTATAAATATGCAATTGATAAGATAAGATATGTGTATATATATATATATATATATATATATATATATATATATATATATATATATATATATATATAATGGTCAGTGATTCGACAATGGTCAATTGACCGAAAGGTGCCTCATCACTCAAGGTAAAATTATTGCACTTAATGGTGGATTAAATTACTTACTTAGTAATATATTAACTTCATAAAGTCAGTGCAACGGAAAAACAATGGATAACGTTAAATATTAAGAATATATATATATATATATATATATATATATATATATATATATATATATATATATATATATATATATATATATATATATATCACCCGGTTTTATACCATCCTAGGCCACTGAGGCAGAGCCCTGTTAATAGATCTATTCCAAACCTCAAACGAACCATCCTGGGAATGTGTCAAACAATTTCATAAATTTCTGTTAGGCGGTTTAGGCGTGTATAACATACATACACACATACATACATACAAACATTCATTTATACATATATATAACAAAAGTGTAATTTGTATATATATATTGACAAATAAAACAAACATAAAATTCAATTATATCTATCTGTACAAACATTAATTCTAACTGCATCAAAACTCCAGGGTATACAGAATATTCCAAATTTCATTCATACCTCCCAAAATGTATAGGTTGAATGTATTTTTAAGTAAAATAAAACACAAACTCTTTTCTACAAATACTGCAAATTAGCAACGGGTACTCCAAAACAAGATAGGCAAGTGTGACTAAATAGCCTGGCCTACCCTTTTTTTAAAAAATAATAGCTTTATAGCTACATACTACTATTGATAGGTATAAAATAAATAATTTTTGACAATACCAGTTGTCTACAACCAAAGGAAATACCAGGGCAATTTTTTCTATATCTTTCGTTTTATGTTTGAAACGCAAACAATTTAAGTTAATCTAAATCATAATATGATTTGTGTTTAAAATCTTCATACGGCTTTAATATGATTTACAAAACGTATACAATTGTAACACGATGTTTAAAAATGTATGAAATTACCGATTGCATGTATTTAAAAGCTTGGAGCTTCTTTTCTCGAACAGTTTCACTTTCGATTAAAGCTACTAAAACATAATTATAACCCAGGTCTTCAAGTACTTTGTTTAAAAATGTGAGTGGTCATTTTAGGGTAATTGTGGAAATGGTTGTGATAAAACTTACTTCACTACCTTATGTCATAAGCTGGGGATGACTCTGGACATACCGTAGTATTAGAACACTCACAGCAACTGAAAACTCTACTTAAATCCCGTGGTAAAATAAACACAGAATCTTACTGTTATCTGTTCCGCAATCATTATTAATTTGTTGAACCTAATTTTGACATTTTGATCTAATTCTAAAAGTGAAAACGATGGTAAGCCAAGCGGATTTCGCTAACTTAGAAACAAATCCATTAATATCTATTTGTACTGTTTTATTATTTAAATGTCTTCACCGAGTAATATAAAATAATATGTAAATTTTATTTTATGAAAACCTTTGAAAAAAAACTATTACCCTATTTAAATTACCCTCCATGATTTCTTTGTTATTCTACAACTCACAATATGACAAGGTTCAGTTTTATATGAGGACGTATAGATATAAACAGTATTTTTTTCTTTTACGTTACAATATTTCCAGGAAATATTTATACAGTAGCCTTGGTTCTGTAAGGAGGGGCTCAGTAAAGTGGTATTATACTACAACTAAGTTGCCACAATTCATCCTTTCATATGTGAAAAATACTGGAGGCATTTGTGGCTCTAAACGTTGCGGGTTAATGGGCGATTCATTATTGCTGTCTACTCTTGAGGATTTAATTGGAAAAGAATGATAGAGTTACTCAATACTGCTTCGGGCTCTTAAGTATATGTTCTTGAAATTATTCTAATAACCCTATACTGTTACACGTTCATGTTATAATGGGGTATTTATAAGTTTATGTTTCTTATAGAGAAGTTTTAAAATAAACTCCTTAAAAACGAAGAGAAACAATATGGAAAATAAACAACCAACTATAAATACACCTCTTAGTATGGAATTACATTCGATATATTACATAGATAGTTCAGCTCATGTAACATTATGTCACGGTTCCCAGCAGGGCGGAGATACTGTTGTAGAATTGTTAGAGTTAGTTCGGTCTTTTCATATATAAACTTAAAATATTTATCTATATTTTCATGGCCTAAACTAAAATCTATTTTATAAAGCATTACTTTATTTTAATTTGTATTGACTATGGTCTAACCTTGCGACGTTAAACCATAATCCATAATTGTTGGGTTCACGATATTATATTGAAGAGAAGTATGACCATTAGTATTTACAAATATGTGATTGATATGATAACATAAACTGTCAACGCTTCTTTATCCAGCCCAACGAATTAGTTTATCCGTGTCAACTATACCTAATCTTTAAATGATGAGAAGCAGTGTCTATGTACTTTGGTCATGTATTTAAGGACAGAAATCAACAGAAAATCAAGTTAGGGATTATTATATAATTATTAAAATGTATACATTACTTAAAACAAATGTTTATACAAACTAGCGGTAGCAACCTTTTTAATACTTATTAAGTCTTAAGCAGAAAGCACAGTAATTAACTTAAATTAATCAGCAAAATAACGACAATAAACGTCACAATATATGAAGAAAACACAAAACTGATAAACCTCAAATGTTTTGCGATAGAACACAGTAATCAGGAAAAAAACAGGAATCCTGAACCGGGCAGACTCATTGATGACTGAGACATATCGAAATTAGTTTATTATCCAAATCTACCAAGCATCATGAGTGTTGTAGCTAATTACTTGTTTACCCTAGGATGGTCAGACGTAAAGAAATGCTGATTCACTAGGCAATGCTTGGTCATCGCTGAGTATTCAGGTTTGTAGTTTTTAAAGTACTGTTCCCTGCATCTTGTCTTAATACTCATACGGGTTTGGCCAATATATACTCCATCGCACATCTCATGCTATAAATTCCCGATTTCTCACAGGCGGATTTTTTGGCCTTTTTCTTTATGAGCAAGTTTAAGAGCAATGCTAAAGAGACAAAGAAATTCCTTCCGCTGGTTTGGTTCCTGTATGTTGACGATGTATTTGGAACTTAATGGATTCTTTCCCTTGATAAATTTATTACAGAGGAACACGTGCGGAATAGTATTGCCTGTATATTGATGATACAAAAATACTAATGTAAAATAGATAACTCTCATGAGTAAGGAGTTTGGTGTTCTGTAGGTTAGAATATCTTTATTGTTTGAGTTTTAAATGTATTGATTTGTTTGTTTTATAGTTGTATGATACGAAGCCTATACACAATTTATAATGACGTGGCTTGATGAAATTTGTTAGTAGTAGCCTGTCATTGATGAAAACGGAATCGTCGTCGAAACTAGTCGATATGTTTTACTAAACTAGTGTGTAATGAGATTTAGAGTGAAATAAGTTCTCACTAGCTAAGCTTTAATCAACCTAATTTTAAGACACATATCATTTTAAAAAATTTTAATGTTAATAATTCAACATTTATGTTTGTATGTAACACATATGTTGTCAAAATATGTGTACTGATAAATCATAGCTACTGGGCACCTTGCGAGAATTTGCTTCCTTTTGAGCATATCATCAAAAACGGAAAAAAATTTTTAGTTATATTTTGGAGATTTTTGAGGTTTTGAAGGGAAAACCCTACTGCCCTGAGTTATTTGCTATTAAGTCACAAATTTAAGCAATTTAAAGAGATAAAAAACGGTTGGATGAAGAAAAACAGTGAAACCTTGACTCGCGATTGTGTCGGTGATTAACAACAATTTCTAGCTGCTATCACTTACAAAAACACCTCTGTAATAGGTGATCACCATTCGTAGATAGTTTTGCAGATGTAGATTTATATGTAAGCGATAAGACATGATATGCAGAAATTGCTGTGTCACATCCACCCTTTATCTTGGAACTACTACGGCCAACAACGTTTGTTTACACATGTCTATCTGATATCACAACATAAACTGTCGACACTCGGACATTCTTTCTTCGGTCAGGGGTACAAGCTATATATATAAGGAATTTAAATATAGGGATTTAAACGTGAATTTTGAAGTTATTTGTCCTACAGGTTTCCAGCTACTGTTAGATTTAGACTTAGCAGTCGAAAAGTAGCTTACATTTTGTACAATTTATATGTTTATGATTATGTTAAAATCGTTTAAAGATATTTACCATCCAGAAATTGTAATAAAAATTTCTAGCATTCACAAATGTTTACTTTTAACTATAATTAAACAATTATATCTTGGGATTTTCTACATTTTTTTCTTAATTTATTATATCACTATAGCTATTTAATTCCTGTTACTCTCAAAATCTATTTCCAACTGGGAATTAGAAAATCATTATTACTTATAATTATATCTAAAGTTTCCAGTTTTATCATTTTTAATAGAATATTTAATTACGCATTATAATTTCTATTGAAATTCTATTCTTCCTATCAATTTCGACTTGTTAAAAAACCAAAACTCTTTTTTAAATATCAAAAGGAATGAAATTGTGTAGTCCGTTTACAATGAATAACTATCTTGCAATCCCAAAGTCTAGTTTACTTTAAACATTAGCAAATAAAAACAAATAAAAGACATACACTAGACTCACAAATTAGTCATTTATTTACTCAATGACAAAGTCATCATCATCAGTAAGTTTTGCTAGTACAAACTCTAACTTACAATTTGTAATATCTTACTCTTATTAAAAAATCAAACAAATTCATCAATTTATTTCCGTGTTTGGGTGAGCGCTGTTAACGTTTATTTATAACGTTTTTAGATCAGAATAATGACCACTCCTTCAATAGATACTCGAAGCCCAGCTACATTTATTTGTCACTTTAATTTTGTTTAGTGCCCAAAATGTGTGTCACGTTTCGGAATTTGGGGCCGTCAACATTCAGACCTAATAGATAAAGGATTATGTACATGAATATTATTAATCACGTTTTAAATAAAAAAACACATTTGGAATTACATTGTGAATAAAACCACAAATATTATTTGTAAATAGATGAATCATGTTTCACACAGTAAAATATTTATTTTCAAGTTTATGAAGTTTGGTTTCTTAACAGATGTTTAATATTTCCAATAATGGAAAGAGAAGAGCCAAGTTATATCACCTTTCAAAACATTTCAGTTAGCCTTAATGCAAAAATATATATGCAAAGTAATGAAGAAACAAAATTTAATCTGAAAAATATAAGCATAACCTGCATGGAATGATTACAAATAAACATTAAAATTGTAAACTCTAATTACGAGAAATTCAAACATATTTTAATAATGATATACTACATGGTAAAAATGTTTGTAACTGGCTAAGACAATTATCTTTAACCTCAAAAATGTAAATAAATAGAAGATATTAAGCCCAAACAATTAAATATATTCAGAAAAATTGTTTGGAGATATATAAAAATATATATTAAAATAATTAGTCTGATTTTTGTGATTTTATAAAGAATAAATTGAATAGGCTCTTTGGCACTACACGATTTGTGGTTTTAAAACAACTAATTAGTGTAAAGATATTGGTGCCGGCTATGTTTCTGAAGTCGTCACAAGACACTCTCCACAAGAAGTGTGTCATACGAAAAAACCCCTAAACATACCATGAACAAGAAGTGTGTGTAAACTCCAGTTCCTCACAAAAACTTGCCCACAAGTAAAAGTACACACGGTTTGGCAACGCTAGCGCTCTGTGGTGTTAAAACTAGGAAGCGTTCAGAACTGTGCGAAAAACAGTCATATGCAAAATAATGACGTTGTGGGGTCGTCTTCAAAAATTATATTAAACATGTTTTCTGATGATAAGACATATAGATAAACTAGTTTCAGCTATTAAAACCATAGGTGACGTTCTGGGAACTCCCCACAAAAATTGGCAACCCCACAATGCGCTCGCTTTGCAGAAGAAACTCCCGACAAGTGTCCTCTCACAAACACTCACACACACACACACACACACACACATACACTTATACTCACACATAAACACAGCCACCCACACACACTCTCACACACACACACAAAATAAAAATGTAATAAAGTAGGTCATTATGAAATTCAGCGTAGAGTCTGATAAGTCATTTTTCACTTTCCAGAGATATTTCCGACTCTGTATATAATAAATAAGAAGGGAATAGTTTAAAAAATCTTTGGATAATTGTCATCAATATAAAATTAAAAAATTCAACTTTTGCAATAATCACATTGAAGTTAATTAGTAATTGGTAAATTCTTCTTACCAAGAAATAATTATTATTTCACTGGGTCATAACACAAAAATATTAAGCGTAAAGATTACAACTTTGTTATAATCTCAACTTATAGTAAAATTATTTTTTCTCAAAAACTACTTTTTAACAGTAGTAATTGACATATCTAAAGAGAATATATAACAAAACTGCATAGCTGTATAAGATGGAGGAAAAATACTTCAAATGAACATCTCATGATAATTTAAATTCAAATTAGTGAAAAGTTGTATATACCTTGAAAAAACATTTTCCATAGAGGGTTACAATTGTTTAAATTACAATAAAATATGTTCAGAGCTTAAGACTATTATTAAAATACTGAATCAAGTTTAAATAAATATTTAGGAAACTGTCTACATCAAATTTTTGTATTTTATATGCATTTTCTTAATTTACAGAAATTATTTTCACTCATTGCTAGTCTTGCAAGCACTAAATATTTAAATAAAGATGTGAAGTTTTTAGCTTTTAATAATTGCACACACAAGACAAAGTAATCGGTAGTTTTTTATTTAAAAAAATATAAATATTGTGTACATTTTTAGATTTCTTAATAATTTCATGATCTTACATGAATGTTGCCCATGTATGTAATGTAATCAAATCTGTATATAAATATAAATGTATATAATTGTATAAATATACTGTTGAAACATTGATTGTGTGTGAAATACCAATAGACAAATGTTTGAAATATACAAGGTCTGTCTGAAAACATATTATCTATGTATTGAAAATTTTTTTTAAATAGTCTATATTTTAAATAATTAAAGAGCCATATTACGATTGATATTTTAATATAGAGTACTGAAGAGTATCTGTATTGATAATCAATAGGTAATGATGTTTTCAAAGTACTCATATTTCAACATGTTTCAAGTAGTAGCTATCCGTTGTCATAGATGGTAGCAAACTGTAATCATTGTAAACTTGTTTTCTAATGAGGAAAAGATTATCAACTTCAAAATTGAAGTTTATACAGTTCTATTCAACATTATTTTTATATTACAAACACAGCAAGTAACTTCTGCACACCTAGTTTTGGTATATTTTTCTACATGAGTATGTTGAAATGTTAAGAAAAAATATAAATTTGAGTTATAAAGTATAATGACAATGAAAATATTGGAAATAACCCAAATACCACAAAAATAATCAAAAACAACAAATAAAACAAGTTACTTAAGATTAAACCCTTATGTACATTTCAATGACCATCATCATTCGAGGGCCTTATTACAAAATTACAATCTACCAAACAAGAAGTTACTTCTTGTTTGCTAGATTGTAATTTTGTAATAAGACCCTCTGATGATGATGAGATGGTCATTGAAATGTACATAAGGGTTCAATCTTAAGTAACTTGTTTTATTTGTTGTTTTTGTGGTATTGGGGTTCTTTCCAATATTTTCATTGTAATATATTATACCACTGTGTTCTTGATATTGTGTAAAGTATAATGAGTTTAATGATTGAATATATAGACTGAAAATACATTGATATAATAATTGAAAACCAGGCCTAAGTATTAAAATTATGTAGTATTATCATATTTAATTTATTAAATAATACTAAATATTTAAAATAATTTTAAACAATATTCCATTTTATACAGTTCAATTTGGACATTTACAATTTAATTATTCTATATTCCTAATTGACACACACACACACACACACACACACACACACACACACACACACACACACACACACACACACACATACACACACACACACACACACAAACACACACACACACACACACACACACACACACACACAAACACACACACACACACACACACACACACACACACTCACACACACATGTACACACACACACACACACACACACACACACACACACACACACACACACACACACACACACACACACACACACACACACACACACACACACACACACACACACATACACACACACATACACACACTAATATATTGGCATTCTGAGACATATGCACATAATGATATGTTCTTTTATATAATATGAATACCTAATTTGAACACAGGTCTTGTCAAAGTTCTGGTATTTGACACGACATTGTGATTTAAATCAATCAATCAAGTACATTACAAACAATTATACAAACGTTAGTAATAGAAATTTTGTAAAGAAAATGTATTGACAACTCTTCACTTTAAGCAACTCCTACTATTCTTGATCTAATAATGAACAATGGTTTACTTAGCACGGAGGTCCTAGAAGATAATACCCCTGTTGTCAGGTTTGTACAAACATTCACTCTCAATCCGTAGTAACTGTGAATGACAATTCAATTTGTGCCAGGCAGCTGCTGAATTGCTTTATCCTGTTTAGAAAGCATTGTGGTATTTTTAAATAAACAAAATGAATTTTTAGTAAAACTAAAAATTATGAGAATTTTAGAGTAGGTATTAATTCTGAAACCAAGCATCTGAGAAATTTGTTATATTTTTAGGAATACATTTTATCTATTTGCTACAGCTAGTTTGTTTAATTTTCTGACCGCTTTGGATAAGGTAAACAAAAGTGGTTTGCAATTTTATATTACTCCCAAATTCACTACCAAACATGTAATTCTTTGGGAAAGCATAATAAGATATTCTAAAATATTATAGTTTTTACTTTATTGCTTCTTAGGATACATTTAATAACAATCTTTTTGTTGTAACATAATGTGTTATTATAATTCTGTAATATTTTTCAAAAATTAAAGAGGTATATAACTTTAACTGTTTTTTTTGCATTAAAAATAAAATGTAATGGACTTGACAAAACTGATCTTAATGAGATGAGAGAGTACAGACGAAGAGAATTTTACACACAATGAAGACAGTGGTCAAACTGTCACAGTAATTAAACTGACTTATATGAAGGGGAAGCATGTACAAAACTACGAATAAAAATGTAACTCAGAAGTAAAATGGAATAAAAATGTGTACATCAAGTAGACATTAATAAGGCTATGTAGAAAGACTCTGATAATGTGTAGTAACACAAAAAAGAAAGGTCATGATAATAGGAAAGCTCCAGTTTAGAAAGGAAAGAAGGAAATAAGTAGGTTTAATTCAGAGTGGTTCAGTATGGTTTCTACAAAGAAACTTAGATAAAAAAACAAGTAAAAAAGACAGTCTTCAAGAATATTAAACCTTTGGCAAAATAGATTCAAAACAAGAAAGTATACAAGTATATGTATATAGAAATGTATGTATTGTTTTTATTTTATTGTTGGAGGAATAACAGGATCTTGACCCTACAAACCTCTGACATGAAGGCCCAGACCAGGATTTCATCTATAAGGCTTTTCTACAACATTGCAGAAATGAACTGCAGTGAAAACCATGAAATCTCTAACATTTGAACTATTTTTGTTATTATGTACAGCCCCCCCTAGAATCACCATTACATATTACTTTAAAAGACCACTTGACTCCTAGTATTACATCAGGTATGACGATTTCTTCTAGTTTACACTTTCATGATGTCTACTTCTTCTAGTTTACCCCTTCATACATTTTAAATATGATTAAAATATTAATTTTACCTAATCGCCCTAAATTTCTGAAAGCAGTAAGACGAGCATTTGTTTTCTGCCTTTTTCTAGCCAGTATTAACAATGGACAGAGTATGCCAGACATTATCATTTTCACATTCGAAGAGTTTACATTTGGTTGTATCTTGTATTTTAAACCTGTAAAGATATGCTCCTAAATATCCATGTCCAGCAAACTTGTATGAGATAGTAATTAATTTCTCTATGCTCTCTTTATGTCTGGCTGTAGTGGCAGAACTGTAAAATTCCTATGCGCATCCATCAGTCAAGCTACCAGTGATGCTCCAGCCACTAAAGGTAACACTTGTTCCTGCCGTCGATTAGGAAGTTCATGGTGGTATTCGTTTTTTATCAGCAAAAAGTAAAAATGAGACTGGAATTCACCGCAAGTTGTGTAGTGTTTAGGGTGAAGACATTACTTTAAGGTCATTGGTTTCTCATTAGCACCAACCAAATTCATTGAAAGAAGAACAACATTACATGATGAACAACAAAGTAGCCTCCCTTTCACTTTCTGCGTTCTGATTGTTGTCGAAGATGTCCGAAGGGATATTGACACCAATCGGCGCCTAACGCTTGATGGAAACCCTTCTGACTTGTCTCTGAATGTGGATATAAACCATGCATGCCCTTCTGACAATCTCCGTCTATCAAAACTGACAGAAACCGTTTTTTAGTTTCACACACAACTTGCCCACACCCGGCTTGTCAGACTCAATTTCTGCTTGAGGAGTTTTGATGAGATTTTTTTTGGGCATACCCCATATTCCCCTGACCTTGCACTAAGCGACTTCCACAAGTACCCCCAGGTTAAGCAACATCTTTGAGGAAAACGCTTCTCAAACAAGGACGATTTGAAACAAGAGATTGAAAAATGACTAACTGGTATGGCGCCAGATTGATAAGATGCTGGAATGAAAAATTTTTTTGACGATACCAAATGAAAAACATGGCAATTATTTTGAAAAATAGTTTTTTCAATATACTTTTCAGAATATATGTTTAAATAAAAAATTAAAAATTTTATTAAAAATATATTGTAACTTATTTTTAAACTACCCACATACATAACAACATAAGTGGAGTATCAGTCAAACCATAGTGCGAGAATTAAGCCATTAAGATGGTTTTCTGAGGTTATGGATGAGATTTAATCACCGGTTTTCTCAAAAATTATGGGTAAACCCTTCTTATAATCTTTCATGATTAATGAAATTTGTCTCAAAATTTCAGAGATACGATAAAACAGTTTCTGCTTTCAGTACTCTGCTCCCTAAACCACAAGAGGATCTCTGAGGTGGTTGCTAGGTTACTCGTAAAATGGTCTTGAATTTATACAGTGATAGAATAAAGTGATTACAGAAGTAACACATTAAATAAATAATTCCCAGGAAACTATAAGAAGAAAATATAAAGTAATTGAAAATAATGTTCTAGAAAAATCAGCTACAAAACATGTAAGAGGATAAACGGTTTATTGGGTGAAGTAAGTTGTAATGATAATCACTGATTAAACCACAAAGTAAATATTAATGAGAAAATAGCAGCAAGAATATAGAAATAATATTTAGAAGAACAGAAGGAATGCTGATGTAGAGTTTAACTCCAAAAATAAAGTAGGATGTTATTGGGGATATCTGTTTTTTGTATAAAATATGCACACCAATATAACAGAGTGAATGATGCTTTGCAAGTACCTAAAAGGCAACAGATGTCTGTAGTAATAATATTTTTACTTGGGGTATGTTTTTGAATCACAGTAATTAACTAAACTTTTGGACCTAGTATAAAATATTTTGGGATGTATTTAGCATTTAGGATAACCTAAATAAGTTTTGTTTTTCGTAGTTACTTATAACAGTTTTATTTTTTATATTATAATTAGAAGCTTGAATGTTTAGATTAGTTCTATGGTCCCATTTCATTTGTTTAATGCTATTGTTAGTCAAGTCATTTTCTCATTGGCTTAGAAATCCATAAACAATAGATATTTTGGATACAGCTTTCTCAGTGCATTCTAACATAGATTGTGCCAACATGAAAAGTTGTATATTTAGTTTTAGAAAAATAGTATAACCATGATATGAACAATTGTTTAATTAATTATTGTTAAATTTTTAATGCTGTAAGATTGAATTAAAATACCTACGTAAGAAAGTCAAATTTAATAATTTGTGAATGACATAAGACTTTACAGATTTATTTTTTTAATTCTTGCCTAATATATAATTCTAGTGTAGGTTACATTTGAAACTTATTTGGATACAGCGGTCTAGGCCTTTTTAACATACCACATTGCTTTTCATACGCAGTCCTACACAGTTAACTTTTTGTGCATGTCATTTAAATAAATAAAATAATATGCATGATTTTCAAAATGTATAGTATGTTTTATTTATTTAGCAAACATTATTATTTGCTGTAAAGTATAAAGTTTATACTTTGCTTCTGCAGATTTGTATACATAATTTAGATAAATTACCGTAGTGTTATATATTTGTTCTGTAAATATAACAACTGTATGTATAAAATATTAATAATTATAACTAATTTAAAAAATTAAAAGTATATTTCTGAATAAAGGAAATATTATTAATATCTGTTAGATTAATATCTGAAAGAACTTTGTAAATATAATCATAAGCTAATTACTTTTAATAGAGAAATTGTTCGTGTTTATTTACATAATTTATCAGAATGAAATTATTTCAAATGGTATCCTTTGCTAACAAATAATAATAAAAAAATTTAAATTTAACATTGACATAGTCAGTTTAAATAGTAAAGATATTACTAGAATAAATAAAAATTTACAAACATATTAGGTACAAAAAATATAGTGACTGTTGGTCACTAAAAAAAACATTTCTTTCATTTTCAACAATAATTATAATTTTAGAGTGAATATGTACAGTTCTGTAAGTTTTAAATTTATATCAAATAGTCTAATTGTATCATGTAAAGCTTAGTAGGCTTATTGAAGTATTGGTATTTTACTGTTTGCAAATACAAGAACCTAGTCTCGTAAACTAATTGCTCCTTGTATATAATTTGCAACTATCAGTGACAACAGTTTCATTCTTAGCACTATTTTCAAGGCTGTTCATTTTCCTTTGCCAATCTGTCAGGGAGCTAGAGAATCACAGAAACCCATATTCTTATCCATAGTGGATTTTTGTAAGACACACGGCTCTAGCATGCGATAAATGAGGGAATTGATTCAACAGTACCTTAATTGTGATTGCAAGAGATTGTAAAAGTAGCTATAGCACTTATTCAGATGCTAGAGAGAAATAACTGAAGTATTTATTCCTCATTAGCATTTATTGTAAAGGTCTATTCAGCTTTTTTCCATGAACTATATTGCAGACATTGTTGGGCTTGTAAGAATGTTATTAGAGTTGCAGTTTATGATTCACCTTCTTGATGTATATGGTTTTACCAGTCCATCAGTACAGTGCAACCTCATAGCCCTGATATATGGTACACAATATATTATTGGTGTACCTGTACTTCATTATTTTCCATTAGTTACTTGCAACTCATTCATTTTTATTGAACATTATTTAGTTGGGATTTCAATTTAGGATCCATAGCTTTCTGACCAAAAACACCAGTAGCAGCTTACATCTTGAGGACTTCATTTATATTTAAAATTGTGTTATAATATAAAAATGATGATTTTAATTGGCTTGAATGTTCTTCCTTGATAAAAGACATTCTGTGTCCAATTTTGATACTTTCTTGATATATTTCTTGTTATTATTTTACGTAGAGAATTTTTGTCCATATCAGTGCATCAAAATCAGAAAATATAACCATCAATGAATATCTTTTGAACCTTTCTTATCTAGAATTGGAATAGTTTTCAGCTCCCTGACAACTATGCTACATGTGTAATTACTTATCAAACTGCACTAACCAATCGCCTTTTCTGATTCTTAATTCAATAACTTTTTGTTTTATAATAATACCCAAATTTTTGTTTTGAGTTTTGAGGAAGAAGGTATATCATCTTTCTGAAGATCTTTGCAACTTGTAGCATGGATGATTTCGCCATAGGTGGTTTTTGAAATGAAATAAGCCATTGGGTATACTAATAAACCTTCAATAATAACTTTTTGCTGTTTTGTGTATTTCCCAGTATTAGTATCTGTAGGAATGTTTCTCTCCATTACAACTGGTACATATTTTATATGAAACTACAAGATAGTAATGGAAGTAATGGATAGTAATGGAAATACATATTTTAGTATTTAAAAATGTAATTAAATTTAGTAGAAATTTAGTTGAAAAATATTAAATTTTATGTATGGAAGTACAATATCGCAAATGATCTTTTTTCAAATGAAAATAAGTAAAATAGTTAGAAATGTGTAGAATATTGAAAACAGAAATATCAGAATATTTAGTAAATAGCTATTCAGGTATATCAAACACATATTTGAAGCAGTGCTTAAAATAAAGTGGTAGTATTTCTGTTTGTAGATTTCAAATTTCTTAACAATTTAACTGAGTTCTTTTAACAAAATATTTCATTTTTTAAAAAGAATTTGCTTTAGAACAGTTTCATTAACACATGATAAATGTTCACATGCTCATCCCAGAATGTTGAACATTTACAATCGTTTACAGATGTAAATAATACAAATCAAATATCATTTTGCTTTAAAAAAAAAGTTGAATAAATTACTTAATTTTCGCTAAGAACAACATACATTTATGTTTAACTCTATAAGGTTCTAATACTACATAAAATGTTTATGTATAATTTTGTTACAATACATTCTATATTTCTAGTTGAAGTCGAATTGTTAAATTTTTACACTTTTTAAAATATTAAAAATTTTTAGGCCTGACGGTGTTGGTACTGTTACTCATGAAGAGAAAGAAAAGTTCCAAGAAATAAAAGAACGGCTGAGAGTATTACTTGAAAACCAGATAACGGGTTTTAGGTAAGTATACTGATGGTTGCAAAAAATCCAATTTACATAATGTAAAACATATAAAACGTTATTGATAACTACTAAACTGTTTAATTTCCCCTCTGTGCCTTAAATTACAACAATCATAATAACATTATGTACATTTAATCAACATATTTTGCTCTTCTGGTTGAAATTTTTGTATTCACTTTGTTTCTAGTTAGTAAAGATTGAACAGAATATTTGCCACAAAATGCATAACAAATTTTACCAGAACTATTATATTTATAAACATATCAGATGTGATAGTAACTGGATTGGTACTACAGGAATGAGTAAACAATCTCAATAAGGTCAAAAGTTACTTGCTGATTGACAATACACCCCTTCCAATGTCTATTGATTTTTGTATTACTGCCTCAACTTAGTCCACGGTGCTAGTTGAAATTATTTGATATTTTGATGCTATGAATGAAAAAAGTTAAATATTAGAAAAGTAGAGTATTTATACAAAATTTCTGTCTGAACTTGGCAATTCTGAAACTTTTTAAAGTCGCAACAAGTGTACAGGGATTATTATTTAGGTCTACACAGAAATTTCAGAAATTTAAAGATGGCTGCAAAGATCAGTGATAACTCTTGTTCTGGCAGACCATCTTCAGCAAAAACTATCGCTAACATGTAAAAAGTTGGTAAATTGGTCATTCTTGTTGAATGACAAGATTGTCATGTGATCATGAGGATAGTGTTTGAGTTAAGGTGCTCAATTGAATTGACATGGATTTGATAAACAACGTATTAGACAAATTTTCACCAAATTTCAAAGTTGAACAACTGCTAAACAGAAAAAATATAAATGGAAATTTGCTTTGCAATCCTAGAAATCATTGAAAGTCGCAATAGCTTTTATGAAAATGTAATCGCTTGTCTTGAATAATATTTTTCTTATTGATGATGCAGAAATAACACACCAGTTACATGAAATTGAAAATTCAAGACTATGGTAATTGTGTCTATTATGTAAGAGGGATTGTACACTGATAGGGTATCCAAGGGACAAACATTAAATCAAAACAAGTGTCCTGATTACTCTATGTTAGTGAGTATAGAGAAAACAGTGATTACAGAAAAATGAAAGTATTGACCTCTTAAAAGGGCGATGCCTCAGCTCAAATAATACATGCCCATGAAGACATTTTTGTTTTTGTCTCTGACTGCCTGATTTATTTACTAATTTAGCACACTGTGATTTTTTTCTATAAAGTTAAGACATCTTTGAAATAATAGGATTTGAGTCTGTTTAATTAATAACAACAAAAGTGATGAAGTTTTAAAAATAACCTGAAACACAGCTTTGCACAAAGATAATTTGGATGGAGAGATGAAAAGATGAAGGAGTAGAATATTTTAAAACAAAATAATTTTAAATGTATCAATTGTTGAAGTAATTAATACAATTGTTTTTGGTCTCAGACTAGGTTGTTTTCAAGACACACCTCGTACTTAATGGAATACTTATTTTTTAAAATAGTAATTCCTTCACAATTATATACATTTCCGAAACACTTGAAAATGTTTTTTACTGTGTAGTTAAATTTAACTAAATAATAATATAAACTTGGTGAAATTATGTATAATGAATTATGCATATCGACATTCAAATTAATGCATATACATTAAATTTCAAATATTAATTTTGTTTATTTTTTAGGGATTGTTTTCCATTTGGCAGACCAGAAGGTGGTTTAAAAGCATCGCTGTCTTTGTTGGAAAGAGTAAGGACATTTGCTTACATTTAATGTGTCTTTATTTACAGTAGATTTCGAATAGTCACTTACTTTATGACAGACATAATTTGGTTCTATTAAATGGCGTGGTAATTATCAAGATCAGTGACTACCGCTCTGATGGGCGACATTTTTTTCCTGATCAATTTGACCTTGCTGGACACGAATCTGAAGTTTTTTTATTTTTACTGCAAACATATTAAAAAAATAATAATACCCCAACCTAACCTGACCTGACCTGGTTTTCTTAGGTTAATATGTGTATGCCATTAAAAGTAACTTCAGATTCATGTTCAGCAAGGTCAAATCTATCAGGGAAAAAAAATTACGCTGATCTGAGCTTTAGTAAGCACCAAAGTCAGGTCAGGTCGGGTTAGGTAAGGTTATTTTTTTAAATGTAAATATGTGTTTGCAGTAAAAAAAATTCAGCTTCATGTTCAGCAAGGCCAAATTGATCAGGAAAAAAAATCCCCGATCGGAGCGGTAGTCTTTGATCTTAATAATTACCAATGATGTTTAGAAAATAAAGGTTAATTTTATTTAGCTACTAAATCTCTGTTTTTTTTGTGCATTTCGCATATGTTACGATAAATATGTTCTGAACACAATTATCCTAATTTCAAGCAGGGGAATTAATAAACAGGGTTGAAATATTAGGTTACAAATTTGCAAGCTAGACACAAGAATCAGAAATTAATCATTTATTGACTCATACACGTTTCAATGACAAAGTCATCATCATCAGTGAGTGTTGCTACTACAAACTCTAACTTACAACAAGAGTTTGTAGGAGCAACACTCACTGATGATGATGACTTTGTCATTGAAAGGCATAATGAGTCAATAAATGATTAATTTGTGAGTCTTGTGGATGTCTTTTATTTGTTTTAACATAATATCGCAAGCTGAGCTCAAAGAATAGTTGTATTGCAAGCTATAGTATGTATGATATCTCTAAAATATGGTGTTCGGTGGATGAACCTAAAAACTCTTATAAATGAAACCACAGGTGTATTTACAAACTGTTGGTCAAGTTTAAAGATAAAGCATTATTACATTAGGAAAAGTGTATAAAATATTTATGTTTTATGAGTTGACTTTTTAGTGATGAGGTTGGGCTTGGCAACTAACAACTGCTATCTCAATTAATAGAGCTGACAGTATCAATTTGCATGGTTCTACTCACAGTCTGTAGTACGCCTTATTTTCTGTTTTAGAGCGATGTTTTTTTTTACAGAACATATTCTGTAAGTACTGTACAATACTGGACATATTCACGTACATATTAAGTAGCTACGATACAAATAAAATTGATAAATAAATAAAACAAAAGAAACATTTTTTATCAACGGATCAAATAAGCAACTTTTTAGACCAATTTGACAGCTTAATTTTGTGTGAATATTTTGTGTTTTTGTTTTTTAAATTCTGGTTCAATTGAAAGGCTACTCGATAAACCAGTTATTCAAATAACCTGAATCCACTATAGCTTGAAAGAGAACAATTTCTTTGAAATTATTTATAAGTAGTTATATATTTTTTTAATATGTCATGTCAGTATATCTTTTAATTCTACTTTCAGGTACTTATGAAAGATATTGCCACTCCTGTGCCTCCTGAAGATGTCCGGAAATTAATAAAACAGTGCTTAGACACTGCAGCTATGTTGAACTATGAACATCTGACAAAGAGAGTAAAATTTGAAGGTGAGATTAGTATATAATTTATAAAAGGAATTGTGTTTAACCGTATCAACATTAATTTTGTTTGCAAAACTTCTATTGCTCTTTCTTTATGAGTAATTATTTACAGATATATCCCCACATGATATTAAACTATGGTGTTATTTTGTTATTTACTGGAACAAAAAATACCTTCTTTTACAAACCTTGTTTCAAAACGTTAATTATCAACAGATAGTTAATCTTTTGACAAAAGTAAAAAACATTTAGTTTTAAATTAGATAACTCAAATAAGACACTTATCTATAAACACCTAACATCTGTAGGAATACGTTTCGGTCAATACAAACAATAACTCAAAATAAACATTACCTAAAATGTCATTATTAAAATTTTATTTAAGAATTATAATACATTTTTTACACTTGCTATTCTAATTACCTGATTACTTTCCAATCCCTTCAAGAGTTTGAGTATCTTACCAATCTAGTGTTGTAACTCATATCACTCAGTTTATGAACCTTAGAGTTCAGCCTGTCATATTTCAAGTGGATGAGAGGCACCTTGAAAACGTAATTCATAATAAATTTATATAAATTTGCAAAATTTATATTATAGTAAATATATATTTGAATCCATAGTAATGTTGTTAGTTTTTGTCATGTTATGCTTCTGTAACTTTTAATTTAATTTGTTAGTTGCAAAGGAAAAAAACAAATATTTTTAAAAATTATTATCTCTTCATGAAACCATGCATTTTATTAAAAAAATTAGTTTTCATTTTTAAATCACTGTAAGGAGTGAATAATTGCACAGCTATTAATTGTTTCTTGGTTCAAAATATGTTCAAGTTTCATGCAACTTTGACAGACCAATTATCACTACGTTAGTTGCAGACTCAATATGTGGTGAGCTGATAGATCCTTTAAGGGATAATTTAACAATAATAATATTAATAACCAAAAGTTAGCATTTTAACTTAGGTAAACATGACACCACGATTGGTTGCTTTTTACAGTTGAATTAAAAATATATTTTGATTACTTTTTTCTATTTGTATTTGTATTTAATGGATCAAATCTGTAATAAATAAATAAAATAATAATAAATTGAAATGTCTCAGTCAAAATATTTTTTCTAAATAAAAATAACTCTTTGTCATTTATGATGCTTCATAATAACCTTAAATCATCAACTTTAAGTTGCAGTTTTAACTAAATTGTTAGTACAAGAAAAAATAACAAAGTTGGTGGTGAAATGAACTTCAATGATATATTGTGATATTTTCTGGTAAATTGTGAGGCTAAATTCATTATAACAGATGAAAAAAAGTTTGAGGAAATATACAATTTAACCCATTCACTATCAAAGACGGGATTTGCCCGTCATCATTGTTTGAGCGCCGTAAATACCAAGGATGTGCAATGTCCGTCCTTTAGTTTTAAGAAGATTTTCTTGTACTATAACAGATAGCAGGGGTGTCTAGCTATGCACAGCTGTTTTCTATACTCTTTGTTTTGTGTTTCTTTAAATATAGCCTCTATTTTAGTTTTGTTTACGTTTTATTTAGAAGTGTTTGCACGTGCATTCTTAGGTTAAGTTCACTGTTCAGTTTACATTTTATAATGGCTAATCGAAAAAAAGTATTTCCTGATTCAGAAGAATTTATAGAACTCATAAATTCTGTATTATTTGACAGTGATGAAGAGTAACGGAAAATATTGACTGGGGGCTTAGTGAAAGTGATAGTTCTTCTGAAAGTAGTAATGACTTTGAGGAAAATATGATAACACCGAGTTGTGTGTCTAGTAATACAGATTGGTTGTGGGTTTCTAAGCCTAATAATGAAAATAATTTAAGATTCAGTGGTAAATCGTATTATTTCATGATTTTTATCCGACTTACTTCTTACTTACTTCTTATTACGAGCTTCCAAGGTTGGCCTCGATGGCTCGATGTCTCCTATATGCACACTCTGCCAATGGCCAGAAACAACTTTCTTTCAAGATTCTGTCCAGGGTAATGTCCCGTCCTAGATGTTTTATCAAGGGACTCCTTGTTGCTGCTGTTGCAGGACATTTCAAAAGTATGTGCTCTAATGTTTCCTCTTCTTGCTTGCACACTCCACAAGTAGAGTTGATTAGTAATATGGAACCTTTTCAAATATTTATTGGTGACAATGTGTCCCATACGAGCTCATGCCGCAAAAGATGCCACTGAACGTGATAATGACTTGAAGATCTTTGGATTATTAGGTTGTTTTTGTAATGAATAATATTCGTGCCCAGTATTGCATTCTCTCCATTTCTTACTCCAACAGATGTGAGATTCTTTATAAACTGCCTCTTTGCAATTAGTTAAGGAGTAACAACTTTCAGGAGATGGAAACAAGTTGCAAGACTCCTTGGCAGATCTGTCAGCTTCCTCATTCTCATGAACACCACAATGACTAGGGATCCATTGAAATACAATATTTTTCTGTTCTAAGCTTTTTAACAGTTTAGTTATATCAGATGTTCGAAAATGGTACTCTGTAGTGTGCTGTACTTGAAGGGCTTGAAGGGCCGACCTGGAATTGGTGAGAATGCAGATGTTCTGTGCATCCATAGTGTTGCTAAAAGCTAAAGCAGCATTTAAGGCCATCAATTCAGCATTCATGCTTGAAGAGGAATCGCAGGGAACATAGTAATCCTCGTTTAATTCTGGACAATGAAAAGCTGCACCTCCCCTATGGTTCTCTTTATCAACGGAACCATCTGTGTAGATTTTTACAAAGTTGTTATATGTGGTGTTTATCAATTCCATAGTGACAGATTTAGTAGGTGAGGAGAATCTTCTTTTATGAGTGAACCAGGAATTTCAAGATTGGTTTTTATTGGAATTCGAAGCCAGGGTTGTTGTTCCAAAACAACTGGAATTTTTTCTGATTCCATTGTGTTTAATGATTTGCAGGGTTTGTTATGATGGTAGAACAGTGACTGTTGGATGTTAGTTACCAATGCAATGTTAGAAAGAGTGTTAAGCGAAAATGTTTCCTTCTGAAAATGTTTCTTCCACATTCTGTTTTTTATATATAAGTCAAAGGGCATGACTGACAGTTCAATTTCCATAGACTGTATACTTGTGGTTTTTGGACAACCGAAACAAATCCTCAGAGATGAGTTCTGTAATATTTGTAATTTTCGAATATGAGTTTCAGCTGTTCCACCCCAAACTTCACAACAATACATGATTTTTGATCTTACAAAGGACAAATAAAATTGCCTTAATATATATGTATCTGCTCCCCATGTCCTGCTGGCTATAACTTTCAACGCTTTTATTCTATTTGCACATTCATCTGCTATGAAATTGACATGTTCTTTCCACAGTAGTTTTGGATCCAGTTTAATACCCAGAAGTACAGGATTTGAGGTATGCCGCAGTACGTTTCCATTTAAGTTTATAACTGGTTTATAGTTTTTGTACAAGTATCGCCTGGAGAAGAAGCACACTTCAGTTTTTTATAGTGAAATGGTTAGTCCCCATTTTTCAGACCACTCAGAGATTTTGTTAAGTGCCTTTTGTAGTAGTTGGTGAGTAGAAGCAGTTGGGTCTTTATCAGTGGCCCAGATAGTGATATCATCTGCAAAAATAGCCATGCCGATGCCTGGAAGGTCTATATTCCCTAAATCTTGCATCATTATGTTAAAAAGAGTAGGACTAATGACCGACCCCTGTGGTATTGCGTTTAGAGTACATTCTTCTTCAGAGTAGGTATCATTGATCTTAGTTTTAATTTTTCTATCCATAAGGAAGTCTACAATGTATTTCAATATCTTCCCTTTTAAACTGATTTCCATACACTGTGAAATAATAGATATGCGTGAGACCTTATCAAAGGCTGCTTCGAAATTGATGAACACCGCTGATGTACACATTTTGTTTGAGAATCCGGTATATACACTTTCTATAAAGTTTAGTAAAGCATCACAGGTGCTTTGTTTAGGTCTGAACCCGAAAAGACATGAACTCAGCAGATTATAATTTTCAAGCCTCCAAGTTAAGCGGTTATTAACCAGTCTCTCCAAAAGTTTACCAAGACATGATGTCAAGGCTATAGGCCAGTAAGAAGCAAGTTCAGGAAATTTTCCTGATTTGACAAGTGGAATAATTATAGCCTGTTTCCATTTTTTTGGTATGTTACCTGTTTCCCAGATTTGTGTAAAATTGCATCTTATTTCTTCCATAAATGACTCAGAACAATGCTGTAACATTAAATTATGAATGTTATCTTCTCCTGGCGTAGATACTTCAATTGTGCTACTGCAGCCTTCATTTCAGTTTCTGTGAAAGGTTTATCACAGATATCTGTTTGGGAAATTGCTTCATTCAAAGTTGTAAGAAAGCTGTTTTTCTCGTTCTTCAGATGAGTCGGCCAATTTTCCTCAATACCTGACTTTTTGACATATAATTTGTTGAATGCATTAGCAATGTCAATTTTATTAGTAGTTATGATCCCATCCGGATTTGTGATCTGATAGATTTTATTTTCAGGTTTTCCCTGAATTGCTTTAAATCTTTTCCATACAGCTGAGCAAGGTGTGTTTGAGTTGATGCTACTTATGAAGTCATGCCAAGAGGTCCTTTTAGCCTCTTTTATTGCTCTCTTACATTTAGCCGATGCCTGGTTGTATTTGCTTCTATTTTCGGGTGTTCTAAATTTCTTCCACACTTTTTTTGGCTTTTTGTCTTCCTAATCTAAGGAGGGATATTCTCTCATTCCACCAAATGTTTCTAGGCTTTTGTTTATTTTTATTTACCTTAATACTAGGGATACTTTTCGAGGCAGCAATCATTAGTTTCTGTTCAATGTTTTCTGTATTACTTTCTGTGCAGTTTACTGCGTTATTAGTAAGATGTTTGAAAAGGGGCCAGTTTGCATCTTTTATTTTATGGTGCGTAGTAATAATTCTATGTGCATTAACATTTCCCTCTTTACTGTCGATATTAAAATATATTGGGAAGTGGTCACTAATTAGATCTTTACCCACATACCAATTACTGATTATGTCTAACAGATCCGGAGAGGACAGGTAAAGGTCCAATGTACTCAATGATCCTGTACTTGGTGATTGGTATGTTGGTTCTTTGTTTCTGTTTATAAGTACCAAATTGGAGTTCACAATCCATTCGTAAACTATTGGGCCATTCCTTATGTCATTTCCTTTATTCCAGACTTTTTATCCGACAAATCCACTGAATTAGAGATACTGAATCAATTTTTTGGCGATGATTTTTTGATGCGTATTGCAGATGAAACCAACAAGTATGTTAACAATAAAATTACTACTGGAGGTGCTGGATATTGGAGAGATGATTGATGTTACAATAGATGAACTAAATGCATATTTTGCCATAATAATTATAACATCACAAAACCTAAAACCTTGGTTTTATCAGAAATTGTCTTCTTTTCTGGTAGTGGGACGGTATTATAAAGGTTACAAAAAAATAGTTTTTTATTTATTTTATTTAATCCTCTACAATGCCAGTGCTATTCATAAAATTTTGGAAAAAATTCAAACATTTACACAATTCAGGCTAAACTTAGCAGAACAACATCTACAGTCCGCACAGCTACCAAACATGTCAACTTCTAGACGACTATCCATTTCAACAGATTTGCCTCTACGCCTACAAGGGAAATATTGGGGCCACTTTATTGAAAAAATTCCATCAACATCAAAAGCTAGGCCTGTAAATTCTGTACAAAACAGGGCAAAGGAAAGAAACTGTATACCAGTACAAAAAATGTAAAGTTCCATTATATTTGGAAGACTTTTTTGAGATTTATCATACCAAAGCTATTAAAATTTAATTAAATTGGTGTAAATATTGTAAAAAGTGTGTAAATATGTTTGTTCATTAATGTAACAAATCACATTGAAGAAATAGCTGAGGTGAGTGTTAATAATTCATTTTTGGCATGCTAATCAATTCAAAATATAAAAATAAAAAATATATTCCGTACTGAGGGTCACATTTTTTTATGATTAACCTGGTAGTGAATGGGTTAACCAATTCTTGAAGTATCCTGCGAGCAATGTAAGTTACTTCATGTTATGTTATTAAAATTGAGTAGAACTAAATTACTGGCAGTTTGACTTCCAGTTGTCTGTATCGGTTGATGATAAGATTAATATCAAGATTGAAACCTAATTAATTTCTACAGCAAAGTAGTTGTTTATACTGTCTTGTTATTGCTCAAACCGGGCACGTGCATACCTTCCCATATAAATAGTAAAATGTTCAAGTTATTTTACACATCAAAACTCCTTACACTTCTTTCCTTGCCTCAGTCTGTTAGCAGTTTAAATTATATCAATTACGCATGTTGTTCTTTTGACAAATATTTCTGTTATTTATTTTGATATTGAGTAAATGCATTACTCTACAGTGATGTCTAATATGAGGAAGTGTTTAGTGTAAGGAATAATCATTCAGAACATAAAAAAAGGTATGTCTAATTGTTCGGATAGTATAAAACTGGGACATCAACTATTTCTGACTTTAAAAAAAACAGTTAATAATTTTCAATTTTTTGTCGGTTTTTTAATAAGATTATTAAAGGTTATCTAAAATATGAGACTGATGGACATAGACTTGGGAAACATATTTAAGTAGCTTCTTAAGGCACAGCCAATGAGAAATCCACTTTCTGTCCTAATAATTTATAAAAAGTCAAACAATTTTGCTAATCGGATTGACAGCTTGTGTGTTTTGAAAGCCATCAATAGTTGGCTTCTTGATTTAAAAACAAGAGATAGCGTAAAGGAGCTGGATTTGAGTGGGGAAAAACTTTGTTTTTGTTAAAAAAATACCAATCAATTGTACAGCAATAAACTGTTTTCTACATATTTAGTCATACTAAAGTTTTTATTGTTATAAATATATTTGTGACACACTAACTCTTCCTCAAAACTTGGAATGATTTACTAATAATTGTCATTGAAAAATTTTGTAAACATTTTGTAATATTTAAAATATGACTTTGGAATTCCTAATCATATTCATGATTTGTCTTTTAAATTTTTCAAAATCCGACTTCATTCTTTGGTTCTAAAATATTTTTCTACATGATTTTTAATTCTCTTACGAATACATAGCGTAAAATAGTTATCAAGGCCATCTCTTCACTTGGTAGTTTGCCATTTACCTGCTATTTGTCACCACTATCCAGACATAATATTTTTCAGAACTCATTAGATTAGAAATTATTAATGAAAAGTATTATTTCCCTTTTAGTGAAAAGTTATTTACAATACTAGTATAGCGGTTTGAAAGGGTTGCCAAACAAATGGGTCATAAAACAAATGTTTGGTGGTTGACACCTAAATCATACAGAAACATTAGTATGTCTGTTGCAGACATTTATGCATTACTGAAGTAGATAGTGATGGATTTATGTTGAAAGATTCAGACAGTAAGTCCACTGGATTATTGTTAGATAGTGTGAATTATTTTTAGAGTCTGTGAACGATGATGGTGGACAGAGTGAGTATAAATACAAAAGTGATAGTGTTGTTGATGAATCTGTATGTGATAGCAACTTCATTAGCTCAGATGTAATCTTTTTTCCTAATGATGAGGAATTATTTTATAGACAAAATAAACTCAAAAGTAATGAACCACCGATTTATATACTAAACACAAGAGGTTCACATTCAATCATGTAATTAAAGTTTTGTTTTACCTTAGAAATGTCAAATTGTCATAGGAACAATAATTTAAATATGAACCATTTGAAATTAAAGATAAATTTATATGCTAGAAACGTGTTTTTTATGCTAAAATTTAAAATAATTAACAAAAATAAAAAATTAAAAAAAGAATATTGTAAAATAATTTTGAAGTGGAAAACATATTTTATTGTACCTAAGGATAGTTACAAAAATACTTCTAAGCCTCAATACAATCTGGTTCAAAACACTATACTTACCAGTATGTAATTTTAAGTAAAAATTAAATAATAATGGAGTATAAAAAAGTAAAGTAATTTATTGACAGAAAATTATTGGATTTTATTTGGAGTGTAGTGTGGAGAAACTGGTAGCTCAGTGGGTTTAAATTTTTGTTACGTCTAAACAAATATTTATTACCTAGAATTAAACTTCTAAATCTACTTATATGATATTGGTAATTAGGATTGTTTTTATAAGGCTCAAAGATATTAAATGAAATAATACTTTTAATTATGTCTACACGCTTTTTGTATTCACTTATCACTTACGCTTTAATATATAGTTAAATAAGAGTCTTACAGTGCTCTTGTTTTCGAGGATTAGAAGGATGTCTTGGCTGTCAAGTAAGATCGTTGTTTAATCACATTTAAGTGTAAGTGATAAATTAATTATTAGGGTAATTTTAAAAATATGAATGAAATTTAGAGCGTTTGGCTCTATCAAAATAAGATTTGTTTGAAATGTTTTGAGATTTCGAGCTCTTTGAGGAAGATGAATGATTATTATACTCTGATTGGCTATGAAGTTCTAGATCTTGAGGTTTTTGAAAATTTTAATGGATCAGAGATGATATCAATATTGCTAGATATCTGATGATGGTTATATAACAACAATAGTTTATGTTCCTAATTGTCTATTGGTCTTTAAAAGTATTACGTTACTTTTGTTTTTTCATACTGTATACCATCTTTAAACCTCTTTTAAGAATTGTAAAATTTCGTTATATCAATAAACATACCATGCTATATACATAATAAATATCTGTTTAAATAATTTTACAAAGAAATTACAAAAAAAATATATTTTTAACAATTTCCTAACTGTTTAATCTTTCAAAATAAATTTATTTTTTTGTAAAACTTGTTAAATAACTTAATTTCAAATGATTTTAAAAATTCTAGACATTTTTTAATCATTTTTTGAAATAAGTATTTAAACAACTATTTTGTGTACGTTTACTGATGTGAACAACATTTAACGACTCATGGATATGACTCAACGAACAGACGTATCTCAGCTAGGATTAAGGAGCACAAATCTAGCATTAAAAACATGCAGAAAACGACTTTTAAGAACTATAATTACATGTCCCCATTTTCGAGCCTCAACTGACACTAAGTGCTTCTTGTTAATAACCAGTTGTGTAGTATTTCCGTTGTCATGTGGTATATAGGTATTGTTCTATTCAATGCACTGTGGGAAAGGTTTAGTTTGTCTTGGGGTTAATTTTATCTATTAATTTGGATAATTTATCTTTTTTAATTTCATTTCTATTTGTTCGTTTATTATATTATTTTTGTGTTTATAAATATTTATTTGTTCTCAGATTGTCATTTTGAGACCTTTTTGTACCTTTTTTATTTGATGTATTTTTTCGAATGTGGGAAATATATGGTTGTTTTTGAAGGCGTGCATGGCTAAGTTTGAATTGTAAATGTTTGGTTTGATGTATGCATTTACAATTCATACTTAGCCACCCACCCATCAAAAACAACCATTCATATCCCACATTAGAAAACATACATCTAATAAAAAAAGTACAAAATGGCCTTAAAATGACAATCTAGGAACAGCTACAAATTTTATAAACACGATAATAATTTAATAAACGAACAAATAAAATACAAAAACAATAAACTATTTAATTTAATAGACAAAATTATCTACAAGACAAACTAAAACTTTCCCACAGTGCAGTGAATAGAACAATACCTGTATACCATGTGACAACGGCAATCCCACACTCTTGGCTATCTTACAAGAAGCACTTGGTATCAGTTGATGCTCGAAAATAGGGACAAGTATTTAAAGTCCTTGAAAGTCGACTTGCATATATACAAAGTAAGATTCTTGTTTAAGTACATTATAGTGTAAGTGATATATATATATATATATAACTTATATATATATATATATATATATATATATATATATATATATATATATATATATATATATAGGTTAGTTCTAGTAGAACTTAAAGCTTATTTAGGAATTTTCGGACTAGTAGGAGACTGACAGACTTACCTGGTGGCAGTAGTCCAAAACTGCAATCTCTTGGAAATAAATAGACACTAATAAAAACATATCACACTATTGAAATATTTCGATCATACAATGATCTTTATCAATCAAAAAAGAGAAAAAGAATAGACAAGTGAACCACAGATGTGTTTAAATATCCAAAGATGTGTATAAATATTTATACACATCTTTGGATATTTATATCTGTGGTTTACTTCAGTCTTTTCTTTTTCCCTTTTTTGATTGATAAAGATCATTGTGTGATCGAAGTATTTCAATAGTGTGATATGTTTTTATATGTGTCTATTTATTTCCAAGAGATTGCAGTTTTGAACTATTGACACAAAATAAGTCTGCCTATATATATATATATATATATATATATATATATATATATATATATATATATATATATATATATATATATATATATATATATATATATATATATATATAGGAGGATGACTGCTGTGGGTTATGTATCTGTCTGTCTACTTGAACTGGGAGTCACATAACCAATATAATTTAAAGATTAAACATTAGTAATACTATAAGCAAGTTTTTATATACAATAATGTGTATAATCAAATTGAATTTCTTTTGAGTATAAGCATAAACTTTGGCTAGAGCTAAACAAATTTAAAATGGTAGAAGTAAATACATATTATCATGGAATGGTATAGAATAATAATTAAATAAATTGTAATAAATAATCAAGATTTATATTAAATTTTACCGTGCTGAATGAGAGTAACGACAGTGTGTTTCCTTGGGGAGTCCTGTCTGCACAGCAAGTAGCAACTGGTTGTCACCATATTTTTAAAAATTGGCTTCATTACTTTTATCTTTAAGTCTAAATAGTAGCCAACTTATGTCCATTGTATCAATTGATCTCTTGAGATTATCCAACTTTTTCTTTCTGTTCATTTCTATCATTTTATACTTTCTTCTGATTATCCTCTTGGAAAGGAAAATTTCATATGTTATAACTATAGTTTCATATTTATTGGTCATTATTATGTTCATTATTAATAATACTTACTTAATCACTTTTACATTAGTTTATGACTATCTGAACTTTAAATTTTGTAAATTTGTAAAAACTTACAGAGACAGAACGTTTTTGATTGCTAACGAAGATCATAGCGGAGCAATTGAAAGCGTTCTGTCTCAGTAAGTTTTTACAAATTTTCAAAATTCTAAGTTCAGATAGTTATAGACTAATGTAAAAGTGATTAATTAAGTTTCATCGAACGTAATGGACTACAAAATTCAAGAGTTTAATTCTGGTATAAAACATTTTAAAATGTCAAAATAATTATTTTATTGTATATTACTTTATTTTTAAAAAAAGACTGCCAATGGGTCAAAATTTAGGGGTATACCACAAATACTTGATTTTTTTAATGTATAATGGCATTTTGGTTGATGGTAGTTACTAATAAATACGGTTTTATTATTACACAAAAGTACACTGAATGTTTAGCTCAACTTAACAGTTGGGTAAAATGTAACTAGGGAAAGGCTGAGTAATATTTGTATTCTAATCCATTACAAAACTACCCAGTTTTACAAACATTTGGTACAAAACTATTTTATTATTATTAAATATAATTTTAGAATGTAATTATAATTTGAAACAATTAAAACCTGTCTAAATACGCTTTTAGGTTTTGTCTTGCTTTAGAGACTATTTGTCAGTTTTTAGCAACAATTCCTAGAAATGAACTACATTTATTGGAAATGGAAAACAAACCGCTTGAATAAAGTGAGCTATACCAATAATTTCTACAATGGTATTAGGGGCCATACCAGGGAAAAGGAGTTTATGTCTTGGCGAAAACTGCTTGATTATTTTGCTACTGTGAAACGCCATACCTTATTGCATACATGACTTATTGCTGAATCAAGATGTCAACTATGGAAAATTTTTTTAAATAAACAATCTAAAATACTACATTTTAAATATTACAAAAGCCATCAAGAAGCATGTTGCAAAATTCAACTAATTTTATTTAAACCGGCATTGTTCTTGATAATCCAGATAGTATCATTTGTACATGAGCATCACAAGTCTACTGTTGATCAGATGATATTGTCTGATTTTATTTGCTTCTGTCTATAAATGGGTTCTCCTATTGTGCTTGGAATGTAAATTTAAAATTAATGTAAAATTAATAGAATAAACTATAGTTTGTAACATTCTTTGCCACTTATGACTCAAAATTTAGGACTACGTTTTATAACTAACTATAGTTTTCTGTAACTATAAAACTCATCTGAAAACAAAAATAAAACTGAATTCATGGTATTATTAACACCTGACTTATATAACCAACCCTTTAATACAAATTTTGGTAATCTCCCTTATTTGTTAATACTATCATAAAGGCATAATTTTAAGATTTTTGGTGGGTACAGGCAGTGGTGGGTACAAATGTATTACTGATATATCATTCAACACTATGGATCGCTCTTTAGTAACTAAAAGGATTTTGAAATCCATGAAATACAAATTTGTTATTTTACTAGTTAATATATTTTAATAATTTTTTAAAACATTTATATAGTGTAATGTTAAGTACATTGTAATTTGTCTTTTAGTTTCAAAAGGAGGAGAAGGGACAGTTCAAGGTAATCATTTTAAATCAGTAAAAAGGCCAGAGCACATTATAAACTCGTACAATAGAAAATATTATAGATTTGCAATTCCCTTAGAAATGAATCCATAGTGATTTCCTAAGTCTGCTAGTTCAAGATGCAACAACAAAAAAACAATTTCAGTAGTGAAATGTAGTTCTTAATGATTTCTTATGCATGCTTTTATTTTGTTTGGTTTATAGCTGGCATTTTTTTGCATAAATTGTACTACAAATTTGAATAACATTATAACACATTTAGAACATTCATGTTAATAGTTATTGATCACTTTGTTGTCACTTATCACAAAAATAAAATTTGAAATTATAGTTTTTGGTGCATTTGAATGTAGACCATCCGATTGCCAGTTCAGACTACAAATAATATATTAAAACCTTTTCTTTTACTTTACAAGACATTGAAATAACAGTAGTCTTGTCTAATAGGTTGTTGTAACAGGTTGTTTGATGGTAATAGATATTTGTAACGAATCATTGAATTAGAAGAACCTTAGAAAAAACACTTCTCTATTTATTAACAGTTAGTCTGTTAAAGTTTTTCATCATATACATTTATGAGATATAATTGAATCAGTACTTTATGCAAGAAATTTCTCTATTACAAGTTCGTCTGATGTTCAATCATATGCATTTGTGAGAAATCATTTTGTCAAACTTTAGGAAAGAAATTTCTCTATATTTTTACTACCTATATTTGTAACAAAAAATTGAATAAGGACCTTGATAAAAAAATTTACTATATTTTACTAGTTTGTCGGTTGAAGCTTTTTATCATATACATTTGTGAGAAATAATTAATTTAGAATGTTAGGAAAGAAACTTGTCTATGTATTACTAATTGGTCTGTTAAAGCTGACATCATATTCATTAGTGAGAAATCATGGAATTTTGACCTTAGGTCAGAACCTTTTTCTAGATTTCCAGATTGTCTATTGAGATTTACCAGATGCTAATTGGAGCATGTATGTTGTATATTATTGACCTGGATTTTAATCATTCTCTCTTTTCATCTTTCATGGAGATCTGTAGCATGTAGCCATGTCAACTTTCCTTTTTTTATAATTGTATCAAAGAAAGAATCAACTTGTGGAGCATTCTTAAAAGTGTATGTGTCACTTCTAAATTTTGAAGTTGCTTTTAGGTGAATCAACTGAATTGAACATGCGTGATAAATCTTTGTGTAGTATCATTTCAACTTAACTTAGAGCCACAATATTGCAGATCCATTTACAAAAAGTATTAGATTTTCTTTAACCTTTGAGAGGGTACATGCGGAGTTTATTTGTTAGAAATTTTGTTAGACAGCTCTTTAATGATTCTGATGAAAACAACCCTGTGGCAGATGACAAACCTAATGAAATTGAAGATGAAACAAATGAAGCCACCATAGGTGAATCCGAAAATGAAGAATTTGTTGAAATGCTTTGAAAGAAATGAAAGACTTTGATGTTATAGAGAAAATTCCGCTAAAAATCCGCCAGAAAGCTGTTACAGTGCAGTTTTAAAATAGGAAAGAAGCATTTTTTTAGTAAAATCCAATTGAATAGTTTTTTATGATTAGACCTTGAACTACTTTATTACAGATAAATAACCCTTAGACGCCTCTCCCGTAATGAAAACAGTGGGCTATTATACATTGCCTTGACGTTTAAACAATTTAAAATATTTTTAGAATTATGACGTTTAGAAATTCAAAATTGTACAATAATCATTTTTGAAATTGTTTACTATGTATTTATATGGTATTTAATTGAGAAGTCAAACAAATATGAAATCAAAAAACCGTTTGAATTTTAAACATATTTTGTGCAGAATAAACCTGCACGAGCTCCCGCTTCTGTTTGAAACTATACGCCCCTTCGAAGTTAAAAGAGATCTAAATATATATTACCCCTCAAATTTATATGCTGTTTAGCCTTTCATTAGTTTACTGATTAAAGTCAGTTAAGCATAGATCTGATTTGTAGGTTGTAATTTATTTTTAATTAATATCACGTAGACCTAATTTTAGATACTTTTGTTGAGTTAATGAAAAGTCATAATATGTGTTAGCAAAAGTTATATCTAATTAGTACAGTACTTGAAAAAATTACTGATTAAAGTTTCATTTTATGAGATATTTAGATTAAAGGATAGTTTACATGACAGCGGCGTGATTACTATAATAAAGGAGTTGTTAATATTCTTTTATATAATCTTGAATACAGTTTCTTTTCTGTTAAGTCATTTTCTGTAGTAACAAAAGTTGAAAAGAACAACTCTATTTTTAGTTCTTGAATTTTAAACATATTTTGTGCAGAATAAACCTGCACGAGCTCCCGCTTCTGTTTGAAACTATACGCCCCTTCGAAGTTAAAAGAGATCTAAATATATATTACCCCTCAAATTTATATGCTGTTTAGCCTTTCATTAGTTTACTGATTAAAGTCAGTTAAGCATAGATCTGATTTGTAGGTTGTAATTTATTTTTAATTAATATCACGTAGACCTAATTTTAGATACTTTTGTTGAGTTAATGAAAAGTCATAATATGTGTTAGCAAAAGTTATATCTAATTAGTACAGTACTTGAAAAAATTACTGATTAAAGTTTCATTTTATGAGATATTTAGATTAAAGGATAGTTTACATGACAGCGGCGTGATTACTATAATAAAGGAGTTGTTAATATTCTTTTATATAATCTTGAATACAGTTTCTTTTCTGTTAAGTCATTTTCTGTAGTAACAAAAGTTGAAAAGAACAACTCTATTTTTAGTTCTTGAACCAGAATATAGTTATTGCCATTGCTAAAAATGAACTTGTATGACTTGGAAAGCTCTTATAACTTTCATTGTTTATTCTGACACCTCGCCATCATCTTCATCATTAATATCATGTTATTGTCCCTCTTGATTAAGTTATTGTCATCACTTAAACCATCATCTTGTCATTTTGGATTAGTGTCACTTGGAAACCATTCTTCTATGTTGCCACTGTCAAATTCTGAATGATATGAAATATTTTTACAAAACTGTACAACCATTTATGGGAAATTCACGTTTGTTTCAATTTAGTCTTCACAGTGGCTCCATTAGTCTTTGAGTCATGTAATAACAGTTCCTTTTATATTTAGTTCTTTTTTTGGAATGTTCTGAAATAAACTATAGGGACTTTAATAGAATAATGATAATTTTAACTATTATATAACTTTCATGTTTATATTTTATAATATACACAAAGTGTGTTGATCAGACACTTGTAATTGATGAAAAATATTTACTTGCATAACACTACTCTAAATTGTCCAACACCCTGAAACCTAGCTGTGTTGACTTATAAGAGTTTTCAATTTTTTTGCACTAAAAAAGATAGTCTTCAAAAATTGGTTTAAATATCTCATAGTACAGAGGCATAGTCCAGCCTAAATTACATATATTGCCTGTCCTATCAGCAAACGAATAACATTATACTGCCAGGACTGTCCTTGCAGAAGCATGTTAAGGGCTCTACTGAAATAATTCAAATGCATAACATATTTGGGGCTTATAAGAGGCTTGGGTTTCCAAAGGTGTAGGTATAGTTACAAAGTTTCATTTTAATGTGAATTTAACATCTGTTAAAAGTTTCAGCAATTTTGTTTGTATGTATTTGAATGAAAACATGTTATAAATTACCACCTATGTGAAAAGAACATTGTAACTAAGGTCACTACTTGAAATTTCCTGGATCTAAACAACAGTAGAGAATTATGGCATGTGTCCTGTTTTATATTTTTGAGTTAGACCAACTTTATCAGGTTTATATGAAGCTGTTTACCCTTTATAGGACCCCATGTAAAGATATGTATAAGGAGTGATATGTGGGAAAAGGTAGTGTTATGACTGCTCCTCTGGTACTAGGAGGGGGAAAACCATAACTGGCATGGGCACATCAATCTTTTAGAAGAAGATCGGCTCTATAATACGGTCATAAAGAGATGACTTCTAATATAAACATACATATTGGAAGGGAATATAAATAAAATACTACCTCAATCCCCAAATTAACATTAGATTTACTTTAACTACAGTCATGAAATTCATTCCAGAAAACTCAGATTTTATTATTCAACCAAAACCCTTAAATATTCTGAAAAATAGGACAGAGGTGGAACTGAAACAGAAGCGTTCTTGTTTCAAGAGAATATGGATATATGAAGAAGAAAACATTCCAGAAAACAACCATAAACTTTCAAAGCTGAGTAGACCAAATTACTAAAACAGTGTACTCATTCAGTATTATATAATTCTTCCCTGATGAAAAATGGAAAGAGAAGAAAACTACATAAAAATTGTGTGGTCAACTTGTTTTCCCTAATATAAGATGGCCCTTTTTTCTTATAAACCATATGAGCCTTCAACTATGCAGGGTCAAAGTTGTTCTTGCAGTAGAGGTCAACTCAAAGTTGACTTTTAGTGGTTAGTCAGATAAATAACCCAAAAAGGGGTCCTCATCACTAGTATTGTCATCAATAAAACAATCAAACCCCAAAAAAAACATAAATACATTCATGGAAAGTACATTCAATTAATATGTTCTTATCTCTTCAAATAAAATTTGGTGTGTGTTTATCATATTAAAGATAGAAACTCTGTAACACTGAATGTTGATATGTGTGGAAGATGAATAAACCGGTAACTATAACATGTTTGGGAATGCTATCTTTGTAGTCATCTATAAATGTCTGAAGAACACTTACTGTAAAGGAAGATGGTTGACTAAAGTTATTGTGTGAGGAAGCACACACACACACACACACACACCCACATACACACAATAAACTTTTAATATTTGGCCTAACTGACTAAAAAATATAACTATAAAAAAAACCTTTGATTCAGATACTTTGAACCAGTATAAGGTCTAAAAAATATAGTCTCCTATATTTTTACATTTTTACTTCAATAACTTTTAATAAATTAATTAGAGTATTCATACCACTTAATGGTTTCATTAACTTTCAATTCCATGTCCTATTTTTTCTTCCAATGTTTACATTAATTTTTTTTTCTAACTGCAGAATTTGTTTAAACTAAAAACCCTTGTACATTTGTTAGTATGTTACTCTCGCCTATAGTAAGTAGCACTTACTTTTTTGATTATTAAGGACAGTTATTGTCTGAGTTGACAATGGGACACATGTCCCGAAACACCATCCTTAATAATAAAAGAAGTGCTACTATAGGCAAGAGTAACATACTAAAATATGTACAAGTGTTTTTAGTTAAAAAGTAGTAGCACAAGTGAAGATGAAATAAAATAACATGAATTGTTTTTGATGCAATAAATGTTAAAATTATGAATGCTTTAATCTTATTTGTCAGTTACAAATGAATAAAAAATTAAATTAATGGAGTTAATTTCTAATTCACATTAATTATACTCACCCCCATTAACTTTCCAATAATGTACAGAAAACCCCTTTTCACTTAGCATTAGTTATAAACCTGTGGTATTTGTATTAGGTCATTACTTAGGTATTTTATCATCACTGAATATAGATCTAAATCTAAATAGATTGCTATACTATTTAGGAGTAAATTGTAATTATTATTAACTGTTGAAACAACAATTGCAGGTATTTTTAATCAAAACTCTTAAAACTTTAAAATTTTAAAGACTGTTCCCTTTTGTGTGGTGGCTAACTTTATTTTTTGGTTTAGGTTTCTCTGTTGCAAAATGTTTCAGTTTATTGTGTACATATTTAGAATTTATTACTTCAAATGGTTTTTAGGCTCTTGATCTCATTTTTTCTCCTTTATAGCTGATGTTTATTTTTTAAAGTTTTTTCAAATGTTCATGTTTAATCCTTTTGGACTTTATTTTATGAGTTCCGTGTTGTCTGTTGTTGTTTCTTGAAAATTTGTGGCTGTAATTTATTGTATAGGTTTCCATTAGTCAGGTTCTATGCACACATTTAAATATTTAGTTTGTATAAAAGTATAACTCAATAAAACTAGGTTTCAAATTGTAACTGATATTGGATTACTACTAATAAATAAGACTTCTTTGATAGGATGTTCATCGATGATTCCAAGTTGGAATTCAGAAACAATCCTAAAGAATGGAAAGATTAATATACATTCTATTATCTTTGAATATTGTAAAGTAACAACTGCCTTAAATTATCTTAAATAATTTGTTTATCGTTTTAGAGTCGTTAATACTCTGTTTCCTCATTAATAATCCTAAAAGCACTGAAATTTGACTTTATTAAAGTGTGTTTGATTAAAAATAGGCAATAGAAGTAAATTGATTTTTTAAACTCTCTTCAAGTTTGTTTTATATAATTTATAAAGATTGAATATTTCATATTGACATGCCTAAGTAACATTCAACTTTTTTTTTGTAGGCTAGTTGCAAAATTATATATTTAAGAGTCTACTTTTAAATTTAATATTTTAGTCCTCTATATATGTGTAAAATATATATAAATAATACAGCCTCAATTTTAATTGAAAAAGAAAGCTAGTTGGGGATAAGATAGAACGATAAAACATTGTACAAGATTTAATACAATACAACATGTGTTTGTTTCAGGAGAGCATCACAAAATGTTTTAATAATCAATAAAAATTATTTAATAACATGTTTCGCTACCGAGCAGTGCATCTGTGCTCCACCTATTTCATTATGACAGACTGATTTTAAAAATACGATCTTTGCACACAGTTTGAACTAACAGTTGAATTACCTTTATTAAAAAACAAGACAAAAGAATGTTAAAATTAGTTGTTATACTATTCATCCTACATGTATGTTTGTTCAATGCAATATTTTTGTATTTGCTGACTAAGGTATTGTTGGAACAACACTTATATAAACTGGATGGTCTATAATATCACAATTTTATCATAGACCGAGCTTACCATTATTGCTTTATTCCATTGTTTTATATTCTAGAGTAGTTTTCAATGGAGAAGCCCATTTTTCCAAGAAAAATTATAACTTTACTTTTTCAATCACAAATTACAAATTCTTTACATGCTTTACACTATATTATTTATTACAACTAGTATAAAAAGAGTCTAAACTCCAAAGCTTAGTTTATAGTTATTTTACTATACTAAAACTAACAACAATGATATTAAAATTTAGGTCCTTTGCAAACTGAGGATGCCTAAAATGTTTGCTTCTTCTTATTGTGTTATTATTAACAAACACCACACCTCAGTTGCTTTTTCTGCTTAATGGAAGCATGAAAAGATTGCGATGATTAAATCAGCTGCTGTTGATTTTACCTGAAAGTATTTTACTATTATATTATTCCTGGTATAGGTGGTATTCGTTGTTAGTTTTGAATAAACATAGTCACTGTTCTTCAGTAAGACATAAAGCAAAATGGAAATATTTTTATTTACCGTTAAAGCGATTTTATAGGAAAAAAGAATTAAGGCATCATTTGATCAATTACACTCATACCTTAATCGCAGTGGATGATCATGCTGATTTTTGAAGCATATCTCATCTCCTGGTTGTTACTTCTACCATTTCAAGGGCATTTGAAATTAAAATTGTCAACGAATCTCTATGGCCAAGCCATTTCCTTGAGGAGGTAGTAGCATCACTTTTTTGACAGCTCACGAATTCTCCTTTTTTCATTTTTTTTAAATCCCAACTAGCAGATTAGCAGCATTATTCAATTGCAGAAAACCACACATGTTACTGCCGCAAACATGTTTGGGATGATGTGTTCCTTAAACAAGAACTAATAGTCCATATGACGATTTTTTTTTAATGGGAGTTTAAAATGTTATGAAAAACTTTGTTGATGAAATGGCGTTTATATACATATTTTTAGACGTTAAAATAGACAACTAATTTGTTACAGGAATATAAGTAACATGGTAACAGTGTCGCAAATGTGAGCCATCGATCTATTTCAGCTATTGTTGGTTATGAAATAGAAACCATATGGTGCATATATAAATCAACTTGTCTATGCCAATGTTTTTCTTTTTAAACTCAGTGTTAATAAACCTGTTCAATTGGTTGTAAATATATAACCTACATTAAAAAAAGTAATTGAGCTTATTTAAAAAGTTTAATTATGAAACAGTTATAAGTAAAATACATGTATTTGCCTTAACTCGAAGTTTGTGATTAGTGATTTATGCATTAATGATGATAAAATAATTCAACTATTGTATTTTTTATAGTGTATATTTATCCAATTTGTAAAACTGTAACTCATCTCTATGTATTGTTTGTAAATGTATATACTTAAATACTTCAATCCATTATTCTGACACTACAGCATTATTCAACCCAAGAAGAATCCTTGTAACTCTCTAAATACAAATATCCATTAATTGGGAAAGATTGTCTAGTAATTATAAACATAAATACAATCTAGATTTTTAATAATAGATGTCAAGCGATGAGTAACTCTAATCAGAACTTTGGTGTGTGTATAAAAATATTTTAAAAAAAATCAATACAAGAAGGAAATTTAACAAATTTTTTGGAATCTATCCTAATAAAGATTATTTATTGTTTTAAAAATACTTGATTTAATATTATTTTTAATTTTATTCTGCCTATCTGCAACAGTTCTAAATTTAAATATACATAAAAAATTATTTTATTAGACTGTAACATTTTGTATATTTTATTCATTTCAAAGACAGCTGTTTGTTTAGAATGACGTAACTTGGGCATTATTTAAAAAGTTAATACAATGTATAACACATAAAAGCTTGTGTGCTTGTGTTTTATCTTTATCTTCTAAGGCCTTGATCCTATTTTTATTTATTTTAACCTTTTTGTTTTAATTAAATTTATCTAACATTTAGGATAAATAAATTCTCAATTGATTGATAACTATTCAATAGTTCAGCTGGAACAATTGATTTTAACATTTATTTACTAAATGAAGGTTGTTTCTTCATTCTACTTTAATCTATTTTTCAGTATCTATAAAATAACAATTTATAGATTCCAATAACTGGAATTATCTCTGTTTACAAATTTTTCTAAATAAAGTTGGAAGTTATTTTTATCATACTTCTGGCTAAAAGCATTTATTGCAAATAAAAAAAAATATTTGCCCCTGTATTACTACTGTTTTTTCCTAGGGATAGTTATAATTAACTTTTATAATTCCCTGCTTATTTTAAATTTGCAAACTGTAATTCTATATTTTTTAAAAGAAAACAAACTTAATGAAAAATAATAATTAAAACCTGAATAAAACATTGGCAATAATTAATTTTAAAATATAATAATTTTCATACAGTCTAATAAATTGCTCTTTATCTCCATTCTTCTCCTTGTTATATTACTTGAGGTAAATTGTAAAAATTAAGATTGTTCTACAAGTTTTTGGGAAATAACGATGCAATTTGTGTAATTTTTCAGAGGATTTTAGCGGGGATATTATAGTATCGCCAAATAAGAAACTTGAAGATCTAATTCAGCTCGCAGAACTTTGTGTTGATCTCTTACAGCAGAATGAAGAACACTATGCAGAGGTTAGCAGAAGCTTTATTTCTCTAATGAATGAAGTTAATTTTATTTTATTTTACACAAAATGTAAGTAAAGCAAGTATGTTTCACTAGTAGAATCAAAAATATTTTCAACAGTTTAATTTTGACTCTTCTTGAACATAACTCTCCAGCTTATCTTTTCCACATAAATAGATATTGGAATTCCTGTAAAGAATTTTTTAAAGATTATAATCAATGAAATGCTAACAATGGATTCCCTATACTACTGATAAAAAATGGTCTCTAATAGTTTGTATGTCTTAAGTGATAAATAAAACAATATTATTGATCACCTTATAGTAATAATCAATTAATCAATACAGTATATGCATTTGTTTTCCCCTTAAACTATAGATATATCAGCGTCATCTGAATATTTCTGTATTGAGTGAACTATATGATCCATTAAAGAAGCCAAATACATATAGAGATATTTATTTTCCATTGATATATTCCTTTATATAAAGTAGTTTTATATAAATTATTTTGTTTACTGGTCCTATATGGACAAGTTGGCTAAACCTTATTTGGTTTTATAGTATATTTATAAAACTTCATAACTTTTCTAAATCATTGTTAAAACAAAGTAAACTATATAATATATAGTTTTATATTATAAAACTAAAAGGGATAAAATAAACATTGATAAAGATATATACTTTTATGTATCTGAGCCCAATCAGAAAGTTACATATTTTTTTAAAAATATAACAAAAAGTAGGAGAAACAAAATTTGTGACATTATGTATGACTTCCCTCTCTTATTTCTTTACACTTATATATCACTTTGCAATATAATTATATCAGTATTGAAACTATATTAAATAAACTATTAAAAGCCAATTACTGTAATGCGTTTAGTAAAAAATGTGTTTACAAATACTTAAACAATAAACTACTTATTAATTAAAAGTCATTTTAGCAACTTTGTCATCGTTCACAGATGAATCGATTGAAAAACATTGTGAAATACCGACATTTAGCTGAAAACATAAATTAATTACACTGTTCAGACCTATAGTAGGGATTAATAGGAATTGTGTTTGCTAGTGGTTGACCTGTGCTCGGAGGTATATACTAAGGGTTAAGACATATTTGTCCCTACTGTGGTTAAATAAGACATTAATTTTAAACTATGATCACTGTTTTTAGAAAAAAAATTCCTCATTTAATTATTGAGGAAACATTCTAGTAAAATTTTATGTCATCTGAAATAATCAGACTTCATAGTTATTTTACGCTTATAATGTGTTTTAATTTTTGCTCAAACATAAACAATGTCTGAAATGATATATTAAAAAATTTAACAGTTTTTTTTTATTTTGAAGGAAACATTGTATAATTGTTAATTAGTAAGAAAATATTTATTTCTAGTTACAATGAATGATATTCAGTAAAATATTAAATAAACCATTTTAAAATATTTTACCATTTAAATTTAATGTGGTTGTAGCTGAAATGGGTATTTTTTGAGACTGAAGAAATCATTGTTTATATTATTCACTGTTTCTCATTTATAATAAGTTTTCATATAGTCTTCCACGTTTTAATCAATATATTAAAAAATCATTACGTTTATGTATGCAAGTAATTATAGTATTTTCAAAGGTGCCGTCAGCAAGAAAATAATTATATGTTACTAACAGTATAGGTTTAAGGATATTGTTCTAAAACTAGTGTAGCATATTTGCTCTGACATTAAAAGCTATTATTCTAACAGTATCATTTTACGAAGATTAGACTTGAAATTGTAACGGCCTCACTTATTGTCCACCTCAAATCTACCAGAATATAGTTCTAGTTTTCCGATCTACTAGAATACCAGATCTAGTTTACCAGATCTACTAGAATACCAGATGAGTCATGTATTTGTTTAAATTCTACTCTTTCTTACTTTAATAATTACCTGTTGAAGTTTTAGTGTGAAAAGGATATTTTTTACTTCAATTAGTTAAATGATAGGTCTGATTAACCTATTAAGTTTTGCTGGCACTAGAATCACACAGTTGGTCGCACATATAGAATAACCTTCAATAATGACACCAACTCTATTAAAGTCTGTAAAGAACTACAAAGAATTAACTGGTGATATTTTCATGTTATTCCTATCTTTATAATTCTAAAAAAAAAAATTAAATAATGTGATAAAAACGTTTTTAAATTTTTAAGTTTTTTTGGAATCATCATTTTATAGAGGTTTGTTCTTTAATTAGTATTTTTGTTTTTGTAGACATGTTTTTGTTAATTGATTTGCTACTTTAGTTTATTTCCATTATAAAATTTATAACTAAAGTTTATACATGAAGTTTTTTTTAGCCATAGAAATATGAAATAATAAAACCTTTCAAAATTAATAATGGATAAAAGAATAATTTAGACAATGCAATAATTTAAGCTAAAAATTATAGTTTAATCAGTGAATTCAATATGACTACAATAAGCAACTTTAATAATTTAAGCTTTATAAAACGTCCAGATTAATTCTCTATTCAGCACTTACGAGAGTCGCATAGGGGTAAAATTATCCTAAAGGCATTCTTGCAACCACTTTTCTCTCCTTGCATAGCAGGTGTTTAACTACCGCTTATTCATATGTGGAAAGAGCACTATAGGGTGACTTTAATAACTAACGGATAGCAAATTCATCTTTATTCTGGGGATTTTTTTCACCCTGTGACTAACAAGAAACATAAAGCAAATTTTAATAATACGTTATAAAAATTTGAATGTTTTTTAACATATTTTATAACATATCGTCTTTCCTAAAAATGTTATGTTTGGGTTTTAGTAAATGTAAATAAGTTCCACTTAAATTTTATTAAAATTTTTGGTGTATGCATTTGGTTCAATATTTTTAGATTTATCTGGTATTTATTATGGTGCCCTCCATACAGGAAGCTCAACTATTTATGTAGCTTTTTTCCTATTCCTTTTTTCTCAAGATTGTTTCTGTTTGCAACTCTATGTTATTACAAACTGCGTTTAGTTTACAGTAGAGTTTTCTGGAATTTTAGTTATAAAGGAAAAATTCTAATGTGTGTACATTTCACTGAAAATATGCAGAAATATAAATCCCGTTGGTGTTGATAACACCAAAAGAGATACTAGGATCAGGCTCAAATTATATGTTTTATAGACAAAATTCATACTGGTAGATACTTCCACATAAAATTCATCAAATACAAAACTGAACAAATGAATGGGAAAACTGTTAAATATTAAAAGACCCATAAAAGTAAAAATTAGTTAATAATTATTAAACATTTAAATTGGTTTACATTCAGACAATCTAGTTTTGAGGAATAAAACAAAATGTCATATTGAAATATTTTATAGCATCAGTTGAATATTAATTTAAATAACAAAACATTATGTTTAAGAGTATATACTGAAGAACTATTTTCATGAACTTTCTTGAATAATAGTTTAACAAAAATATTCAAATATGTAATCCGCACTAAAGTTTTTAAATTTTTTGACTAGCCCATTAAACCAAAATAACTAACTTATAAATAACATAAATCATCCTTTGTGCATAAAGTAAATAAAAAATATGATTAGAAGATATTTTGAGTGATTTCTTATAAATTCTTCACAAGGTGTTTTGAAATATTTATAAATAGTTTGTATTTAATGACAAAAAAATAATTGTATACAGTATATGACATTATTTCCAGATTTTGCAGAGTTACACATCTTTCTTAAAGATACAATATAAATACAAAGTTATTATAAGTTCAAACCATAAATAGTGGTTTTAAATTGAATAACAGCAAACAATCTAAATTTATAAACACTCTTGAAACCTTAAAAACTCAGTGTTTTTTTAAAAAACAGACCACAGGTATATACTATATTAAATTTATATATATATATATATATATATATATATATATATATATATATATATATATATGAATAGTTATTATCTGGAGTACATCCGTTCATTTGCTCTTCAACTGTTGTTGGGTTAACCTCGTCAATGCTAGATGAGATTCTAGCGAAACCTCAGAACTGAGGTTTTATGCACTGCAGAATTAATGGATGTACTCCAGATAATAACTATACATCATATTTTTCCGTCCGTGAAGGAATACGTATCAGCATATATATGTATATATATATATATATATATATATATATATATATATATATATATATATATATATATATATATATATATATATATATTTAGGTTAGTTTTGGTTGGTAAAGATTATTTAGATTTTTTGGACTAGGAGACTGACAGACTTACCTTGGTAAGAGTCCACTCTGTAGTCTTGAAATAGAAACACATAAAAGCACTTATACAATGATATATTTCAACCACACAGTGGTCTTTGTCAATCAAAGAGAAAACACAAAAAGAAATATGAGAGAATGGAATAAAATAATTGTAATCACAGATTGTGTAGAGTAGAAATCAGATGTCACAGATGCACAGATTAAAGATATATATATTGTTTCTATGAACATATGAGTGATTATAGTTTATATAAGTCTGTCAGGGGAAAAGAGATAAGGCTATTTGGGGGGGGGAAAAAAATGAATGGATTTATCTGATGTTGAGGTTAGGGGATTCTCTGGACTTGGTATACCACTGGTATGATAGTTCCCACCTTCTCAGTTCTGAGGGATTGCAATCAGGGGGGAGTGATTTAATTATTTTTGTGGTATAGCAGTCATCAAAAGTTGTGATGTTGTGACTCGCAGCATGTTGAGCTGTTGGTCTATCCATATTCATAATTTTAACATCATGTCTGTGGCCATTCATTCTGATATTCAGACCATCCGTGGTCAGGCCTATGTACTGTGCTGAGCAAAGTTTACATTGTAGCTGGTATATGACATTTTTCGATGTACAATTATGATGACCCTGTATTTTGAAGACCAGTTTTGTTGTTTGGTGTTGAAACTATTTGCTGAGGGGTGTATTGGACACGTCTTGCATCTAGGTCTATTACATGGGAATGAGCCATGAGGAAGTTTGTGTGGTTTCTCTGCATCAGGGTCTGGTAGTTTAGGATGTTTTTCAAGTTGGGAGGTTGCTTGTACCAAATTTGCGGTGGATCGGTGAAAAGATTTTTGGTGTGGACGGAAGCTTGAAGAATTTTGAAGCCATCTCTCAATATCTTGTTGAGTTTATGTAGACCAGGATGGTAGTCTGTTATTAAAGACAGTTTATTTTGTTCTGTTTGTGGTTTATGGTGAACCGAGGATTGTGCTGAATGAATTTGGTTTTCAATGAGTTTTTTTGGGTATCCTCTTCTCTGGAAGGCTGTTGATATCTTTCTATTAAAATCTTCCAATTCCCTATCATTCGAACAGATTCTCTTACCCCTGATTGCTTGACTGTATGGAATGGGTCGTTTTATGTTTATTGGGTGGTTGCTGTCGAAATGGAGATATTGTAGGTGGTTTGTAGGTTTGATGTGAATTCCTGTGTTGATATTTCCATTCTGGAGTGTTATCTCTACATCCAAAAAGGTGATGGCTGATGTAGATTTCTCCCAGGTAAATTGAAGTGTGGAGAATTGTGTCAGGCTGTCTAAAAATGTCTCAAGTGTTGAAGCACCCTGTGTCCAAATTAGGAAGATGTCATCTATATATCTATACCAACATAATGGCTGGTGTGTTTGTGATATATTCTTTTGTTTTGTTTTTCTCTTTCTTGACTGAAGAAGATCATGTTGATCGAAATATTTCAAATAAAAGTGTTTTAAGTGTTTTATATGTGCTTATTTCCAAGAGATTGCAGTTTTGGACTATTGCCTTTAGGTAAGTCTGTCAGTCTCCTATCAAGTCCAAAAAATTCCTATATATATATATATATATATATATATATATATATATATATATATATATATATAATACATTTTCTTGTTTAATAATTTAAAACAACATAGGTTATTCAAATACAAGAATATTTATTAATTTATATTCAAAGTTTTTCATTGGTAAACAGTACCAAGATCATCCAATGATGATCCAAATCTGATAATGTTGGTACTGTTGACCAACGAAAAGCTTTGAATATAAATTAATAAATATTCTTGTATTTGAATAACCTATGTTGTTTTAATATATATATATATATATATATATATATATATATATATATATATATATATATATATATATATATATTACAATATAGCAACAAATTATCTAGTTATCCTAGGCTTAGTTATGAAAAAATGAGTCCTAAGATAAACATGTGAAAACTTAATTGATCCTTTTTTTCAAACCAAACCTAACCGTCAGAAAAGTTGTAGCTAATATTAATATAACTACATTGTAAAAAAAATTAATTAGACTTTGCAATATTTTGATGTAAATTGTGTTTGTATTATTATGATTATAACTTTTTTTCAATTTATAACAACTATTTCTGGTGTGTGACATCTATAAAATATTTTTCACTGTTTAAAATGTATTTTTAAGTAACTTATGTAAACCTGAAAAAAATTTGCAATAATGTATAATTTTTGTATAAATGGAATAAAATTAACAACAAAATTATACTGTTGGAGAGTTAATCAGCTATACAATGTATCCACATTAGCATCGCAATATTCTTTTTATTTATATTAAAACAGGTTAAATTTATTTAAATATAATTATCCCTGATATAAAATAATTTTAATGAACATTTTGCCTATTATATTTTTCATTATCTAATAATGAAGAAAAAGTAATACATTTCATAGAAGGCAATAATGATTACTTGTATAATACTCTAATTTCAGTCATAAATAATGTTAACACTGTCTACAGTAATGAATTTAATCACCAAGCTACAACTAATGATGAAATTATTACTATGAATAAAAACCTACTGATAGGCATGCTTGAATATAAAAAATATGAATTTACAAAGGAAAGAAAAATAGAATATTAATTATACTGTTTAAAAGTTGATATAACAGAAAAGTTCTTATACTTTTTTAAGTAAAAACAATTTCTAAACTGATAAATTTGAAGTAATTTAAATGTTATTATCAGGTTACTTGATAACATTTACCGTATATTAGGATGTAGTATATGGTTTTATTTAATTTTCTTGTTTAATTTCTTCTTTTCATTTACTTATCATAATTAATTATGTCGTATGTAGTTACAACATCTAAAACATGTTACATTCAATGCTGTTTTTTCTTATTAATTTCTTTGCTAATTCCTATATGATCACTTTCTTAGTTTTGTTTTATATGATTTTTTTACTAAAAATAATTAGTTTATAATAATAATATTTCCTTGAAGGTAATTAAAAAAGTTATTTAAAACTATTTTAAAGCAATGACGTTCTAACTACAATATAAATACGCCGTTCATCAACCTCCATTTTTTATAGATTGCTATTCGATTCCCATAATATGAATTCATTAAATTTTATTTTTTCACACTATATACATATAATATATTAGTGACAATTAATATAAGATCTGAGAATTAACTTCATAAACTTTCTCTGTGTGGTTACATTGGCAGCACTGTACATTAAAATTGGTAAGGTTTCGTAACTTTGGTGTATCAATGTATCACAGCTATGTTCCAGTAGAGATTGGTGTCTTGGTGAGTTATGTGCATTGTTGATGTTGCATGTTTGTGTGTGGACTGTTCCTTATTACTTTTTTTAGAATTAATTGGAGCAACAAACATTTAATGTCTTGTTAAAAGATTTATTAAAGATGTAAAAATAACAGGACCTGTTGGACCTGGAAGAAAAGATTCATAGTACACAACGGTGGTCAGCAAATTCCTAAAATGTGTTCAAAACTACTTGTTCACTTTTTTCCTGTAGTTGATAATGATTGTTTGGCTCTTTTATTAATGTTTTCATTTTCTATATTTCCTACACCAGCTAATGATTTTTAACAATAAATGTGATGAATGTTTTTAGTAGCGTAATCCGCTCTGTTCATTACCATCCACCAAGTCCTATTTTCACCAGAAAGGATGCTTTGTAAAGGTGGCCATGCTTTTACCTGAGATAAAACTTTGAAATAGAATAATGATGCCACTTTACTACAAAAGTTTCAGTAAAAGCAATTTATTTAAGAACTCAGGATTATCAACTATAAACAGCTCATTTTTGTATAGGTTTCTGATATTAAGGTGAAGTTCAACTCTACACCGTGTGTAGAATATGTGTATTAAACAAGATTTGTTTCATATTTCAGACTTTTTAAAGGGTTGTAGAATATATTTTTAGATTAGTTTTGTAAAAACATTCAATATGCTCTGTTATGTTCCCATTGCATTATCAAGTAAAGTTAATTTTGACTAAGTTATCTTAATTAAAATTTTTTTAGGACTGCATTATGTTTTTTTACCAGAGCAAATTTAAAGTTCTTAAAAGCTATACAATATTTGGTTTAAGGAAATTTTTGTCATAACCATAAATATGACATTTGTTCTTTTTCAAAATTATTTTTGTTCTACTAATAAACTGGTAAACATTCATGTAAATCCTGAATACATATTATGTTTGTTTATGTGTTGTTTTTAAAATTGTATTTATTAATGTCGACATACCTAAAAAACTAGGAAATGCAACATAATTTTAATACAAAAATGTGGAAGATTTTCAACGGAACTAGAAACGTTTTTAAAAAATTATTTGTTACTGTTTAATTGTCTAGGAATGCCAAACTTGGTTAGTTCACTAGCCCTTACCTGGCATGAATTGTGTACATTCATCCAGTAATTGTAAAGAGCAGACAAGAAATCTCTCTGTTGCTCTCAGATTTTTTTTCCCATGTTGGCTCATAACCCTCATTCCCTTTGCATTCATAATGTCATGGTTGATCCTATTCGGAGATAATTTGTTGCAAAAATTACCATAAGTAATTATTTGAGTAACTAACTGAATACTATTAACTTACATGTTGACGTTTCAAAACAGTTGTTTCATTGCCAAAGCTAACCTGCTAATAGCGGCAATCGCTCAAAGTTCGAAGTGTATGATTTATGGGTGTAGGATAGGTGGGTTTTTAACTATGTAATAAAAAAGTGTGTTAGTTTCAAAGTGTATGTGGATGTTTAAGATATGTTGTTTTTGTGTTGTGTGATGTTTGTATATTTCAAATTTTTCTGTAGTGGTTAATTTTTTACTAATCTAGTTTGTGGATGGTTTTTAAATTAGTCAGGATGCTTTTGTATGTGATTTGGGTGTTTTGTGTATGTGTTGTACAGCTGGATTTTGGATTATACAACATAAAAAACATGATTCTGAAATCCAGTAACACCACACATATACAAAACACCCAACAAACATACATATACATCCCGACTAATTTAAATATTCTTTACATACTAAACCATAGTAAAAACTAACCACTGTAGAAAAACTTTAAATATATAAACATTACACAACACAAAAATTACATTTCTCAAACGACCACACACACTTCAAATCTAACACCTTTTTTCCTTACATAGTGCATAACCCGGCTATATCGCACCCTTCCACACCCACTTAGAACCTTGAGCGATCGCCGCCAGTAGTGGGTTAACTTCATCAATAACGCACTGTTTCGAAACATGCTAGCAAGTATGTTAATAGTTTTTACTTAGTTACTTAAATAATAATTTCTAATGATTTATTCAGTGAACTCAATATGATTACAACAAACAACTTAAATTATTTCCTATTGTAAGTTTTTATGAACATTTGAATATTCTACTTGCCACAGAATTTCTTGTGTTTAGTAATTTATTTATTATTATTAATTTAAATAATATACCAAGAAAGTTAAATGTAACTCATTTTTACAACCAGAAATGTACAACTGTTGGTATAAATGTTATAAGAACAAATAGGTTACCATTAAAACATTAAATTTAACATTGAAAAATTATTAAATTTATCTGCCTCATAATAACGTTGGCAGAAGAATGGGATTAGATTTATCATAGTAAATAACTTGTATCAAAGAAGACTATTATATGAGTGTGTAAAATTTCTGAATACTTATATTGAAAGTTGAAATTTCTACGAAGAAATACTTTGTAAAACATCACATTATCTGAGGTCTTAGAAGAAAATAATTGTTCATATATGCATCATCAACAAATTATGTGCACTGAAAGTTCGTAATAGTTAGCCCTTTTTTTTAAGGAGCAAAAATCTTACTTGTACATTTACTAAATGCATGAATTCTTAAACATTTACAGGAAAGTGAGGGATTCAAATGTACATCTTAAACTGTGTGAAAATGTAATAAAAGGGGACAGATACAGCACTTACTGGGTTTACTATATAGAGTTGATGCCCCCTAATTTCATCATATGAGGATAATTATTTATTAACAATAATAAATATTGTCATAACAATTACAAATAAGTTGGTAAAATCTGTTGTGTCAAAAAACTATAATACAATATACAGCAGTACCAGATTTAAGGGGGGTTGAGATTCACCCCACCCCCAAATATGCTAAAGAGAAAATTTTTAACCTATAAAGTGACACCATAAATGTAAAACAAAATGCCATTTCCGATGTTTGTGTTGGATCATTTGTCCCTGATTATATCTACTTATTAATTAATAGAATATCACTAAACACTTTTTAAATGTTTTAAACTTGCCTATAGTAGCACTTACTTTGCTTGTTGAGGACGGCCGTTTCGGGAGATGTGTCCCTTTGTCAACTCAGACCGTAACTCAAGTTTAAAACATTTAAAAAGTGTTTAGTGATTACTAGTAGCTCACGCGAAGATGGAATCAACAAATGTTAATAGAATATGTTTACAAACCCATATTAAAATCACTATAATACCAAATTATAATCATTCAAAAATACACCCACTTTATTATTTATTTGTTATTAAAACTTGGAGGGACCTTATCTGTGTAGAACACTTAGCTACACCCACACACACAATGTAATAAATAGATGGTTTTTTGGTATGAACTGAAATAGGGCGCCTACAATATTTGTGTACCTGATATTCATGTCATTCATGATGTAAAAAATACAAGCTATGTACTAATAATTCTGAAAATGTAAAAGATTTTAGTATATGGTAAATAAGGCTAATTAAAGATTATGTAATGGCACAGAGTAGGCCTTAAACTATTTCCGCCAGATAGAATACACTTTGAGTTTATACTATAACTAGCATATTTCCTAAATATATTCCAGGCAGGGGGGCCCTTTTCCTCTTCCCAACTAGCAGCCCCCCAAAATATTTTTCTCTATCTGCCACCGATGTACAGTTTTTACTAATCCTACACTATTTAAAATATAATTGAGTAAATAAGAAGAAGACCTACAGAGTTGTATTCAGGATAAATTCTGTAGAATTTATTTTCCTTTTTGTTATATTTTTTCAGCTTCTGTAATAGATGATTAAAATAAAATCTTTTCCCAGCCAAAACGATGCTTGAGCTGTTACATCCTCTAGTATTATCATTGAATAATATTTAATACTAACATGATAGTATCGCAGTTTTGTCAAAATTATAAATATCAAATACAGTAAATCTTTACACATTTTCGGTAATTCATTTTTCTTTAAGTTTATGCTTTAAGAAAATCTCCGCCGTTTTGTACTTCATACATATGTTTCTATAAAACCATATCCAATTTTGATAGTGAGCTATAATGCTTATCACAAAATATTGTTGAACTAAAGATTTAATGTGGTTTCAAGCTATTCATTTATCTTCTCTAATTTTTTTTAAAGAGAGGTGCAAAAACATTTCCTTTTTCCATCATTATGCAGATAAAAACTGACCTATTTGCTTTTGGTACTTATTGTCAGTGTTATTGTTGCAATACATTATCCAACTTCGGATCACAAGTTTTATTCATTTTTAAAACTATTTAGGTGACTTGAAATAGAACACACAAAATATGTCAATAATTTTTATAGTATATTATTAGAAATTAAAATTAACTGTAAAAGAACAAATTAACTATGTTATTTTAAATAACACATATTCATGTTTTCATCTGTCTTATGCTCTTTTAACAATGCTCAACAATGCTCTTTTAAGAAACGCCCCTATAGTTTCAACAAAATGCTTGAACTATGTCGAATATTACCATTGTTCCTGCCTTATATTGTTGACCAATGATCACCATCGCTAAGCTAAATAAACAATACTGTTTTAAGAAACACGTTCTCATATTTTCAACAAAATACTTGAACTATGTTGAATATTACCATTGTTCTTTCCCCATCTTGTTGACCAATGATCAAGATCACTAAGCTAAAGAACCAATGCTGTTTTAACCCTTAGCGCTCGGATTTTTGTAACACGCTTTGCTTCCCCACTTGTAATTAAATTGAGACAAATTCCTCACCTGCAGGTTGCATTATTGTTTATGGAAAACTTTGTTTTCTCTTACTTGATTATAGTAAACTAAGCTATGTTTATTCACTAATACTGTATGTACATGATTTTATTATCTTATTTGTAGTTTTGCAGAGTATGATATCTTTGAAAACAGTCTTCCGGATGAAGTCCTGGTTTTCTGCCGTATGTTTTGTAGTGAAAAACTGTTTCCCTTCTACCTCCTTTTATCTTCCTGTTACTGCAAACTACAATATCCTTAGAACTACTTTTATCATTGGTAAAGAATGTAATTTCTCATTCAGTCTTTCTTCTTTGTCAGTAGTTGATGGCCGACCCCTCTTACTATACGGGTTATTCCTGATCACCAATGCGTTCCCTCACCAAGTTTTGGCGAAACTATTTTTGTTTAACAGGATTTTCTCTCATTTCCTTTTTTTTGTTATTATAGATAATAAAACTATTTACTACAGCAACATCTAGTAGCCAGAAAAACAATTTCCTCCACCCTTTATTTGTTCGTCTCGTAAAACTGCACGGTTCATTATATTGAACAGCTAAATCTACACCACCCATAAACTGGTTATATTTACAAATACCTGTTGGTTTAATTATTTTGTTTATGAAACTGAACTACATTCTAATAAATCAGGATCAAGTAAAAGATCAGGAATTTCAGAATCACTAATTGCACGTGAAGCCACGGCAAACTACGAGTAAACAAATAACCGGCAGAACTGTAACCTACTTGCAGCTTACAATGTAGCTGCAAACTAGATTTTGTGATGACTCACATATTCCTAGGCATTTTCAACTTAGTTCACATTATTTTCAATAGAGTGTAGCACCAAACGGTAAAAGATTGAATGTCGTGGGCTTCGCCGGAGATGAGTTATAGGCATTTTAAAATCGTGTCGGGTGACCCCCGACATACGAGTAAACTGCAATATACGCTTGGCGGGGCTCCCCCGACAGTCGAGTGCTAAGGGTTAAGAAACATGCCCCTATAGTTTCATCAAAATACTTGAACTATGTTGAATATTACCATTGTTCTTGCCCCATCTTGTTGACCAATGATCAGGATCACTAAGCTAAAGAAGCAATACTGTTTTAAGAAACATGCCCCTATAGTTTCATCAAAATACTTGAACTATGTTGAATATTACCATTGTTCCTGCCTCATTTAACCAATGATCACCATCGCTAAGCTAAATAAACAATATTGTTTTAAGAAACACCCTTAACCCTACAGTGAACGGGCTGGGTCTGTGAGACTCAAGCGTTTCTATATTAGGTTATTTATAAAATCAGTTGTATTGTAGATAGCTGGTTTCCTCTGTACCTTCCCAAAATAGTCCACAGATAGCGATAGTGTCATTGTTTTTGCCAACTTGACCCTTAGTCATCATTTGTCACGTGATAAAGTATAGTGTGGGTCAGTTGGACCCGGCCCGTTCACTTGAGTGACTTTTTTTCAACACTCACCAATTATTGTTTTATGTTACTGTTTTGTTATTTACTTAACGTCTGTTAGTGTACTAACGTGTTTCAAGAAGTGTATAGTGTAGTGCTTTTTTTATCATTATGAGTAGCAGAAAAGTGGAAACACCGAGTGAAATTGAGCGTATTTTATTAGAGGAATTATCTGAAAGTGAAGTAAGTGACTCAGACACAGACCCTGACTTTCAATTGTACAGTGATCATGACACAAATAGTGATATTGAACTAGTACACAATGATGAACTTGAGAATAATTCAGTTGGTTATGTGAGAGAACTCAGTGAGGAATGTGATGTCCTACACATACCTGAAGGTTCTGGTGACTCAAGTTCAACACCAGCAGGTATACCTAGAGCCCAAAATTATTTCCTTGGTAAAGATAAAAAGACAAAGTGGCAAAAAAACTTACCAACACAAACTGTTAGAACCCGGTTTCACAATATAGTATCTCATTTACCTGGAAACCTAAGGGAAGCTAGGAATGTTCAAACTGCACTAGATTCTTGGTCGTTATTTTTTAATGAGCCGCTACTTAAGTTGATTGTTGAATCAACTAATATTTACATCAATTCTGTAAAGGACAATTATACTGATGATCCCAATCTGGCACGACCGACCTCGGCTGTAGAAATGAAAGCCTATTTAGGACTTTTATACTTGGCTGGAGTTTTACATGGTGGACGGATGAATGTAAGGGAATTTTGGGCGACTGATGGAACAGGGGTTGAGATGTTCAGGGCTGGAATGGCTTTTAGACGTTTTAGGATCCTTTCCAGATGTATACGTTTTGATGACGTAACAACAAGAAATGTCCGAAAACCCTATGACAACCTTGCAGCAGTCAGACAGCTTCTAGACATACTTGTCTCAAATTGTAGAAAATACTTTTCTACATATGAATGTACAACATTGGACGAGATGCTTGTTCCCTTCCGAGGACGATGTAAATTTTGAATGTACATTCCAAACAAGCCAGCCAAGTATGGTATTAAGGTCTTTATACTGGCTTGTTCGAAGACATATTATGTAAAAAACTTTGAAGTGTACTGTGGTACTCAACCCAACAGTCCTTACGAGATAAGTAACAAGGCCGACGATGTTATCTTCCGGTTAGTTGAGCCTATCAAAGGTAGTGGCCGTAAGGTGACACTTGATAATTGGTTTACTTCTTATGACGCTGCTAAGACTCTGTTGAAAGAATACAAGCTAACACTTGTGGAAGAATAAGCTGCAGAAGAATAAGCCTCAAATACCTCCAAGCTTTCTTCCAACAAGAAACAAGGAACAATATTCCAGTCTTTTTGGATTCCAAGAAGATTTTACAATGGTATCTTACGTATCCAAGAAAACGAAAAGTGTTATATTGCTCTCATCTATGCACCATGACAGTGAAATCGACCCTTCTACTGAGGAAAAGAAGAAACCCAGCATGATAACTTATTATAATTCAACTAAAGGAGGTGTTGATGTGGCTGATGCTATGTGTGCTGAATACAGCGTTGCAAGAGGATCGAGATGTTGGCCATTAACTTTGTTTTTTGCTTCAATGAAAGTTGCTGCTCTAAACGCTTTCATTGTGTTTAAATCAAATGGTCAGTCCATAACCAGGAGAGCTTTTCTCGAGGACTTAGCATAACAGATGCTGCAGCCCTTCTTGACTATCTGGGCTCAGCAAGATAACCTACCACGAGAGATTCGGCAGTTGGAAACTAAATTTTCCGGGTATGAAGCTGAAGCTAAACAGAATCCGGCTCCAGGTAAGCGTGGTAGATGTTCCTTGTGTAAAGACAACAAAACAAAGTACTTTTGTAAAGAGTGTAAAGTTTGGTTATGTCTAGGCCACACTGAAATGTTGTGTAGCCAATGCTGGAAAAAGTAAAACTTTGGAACTCTATAAAAACTTTTTTTTTTCAATTTTAAGTAATTATTATTGTTTTAATGTTAGAACTACTCTTAAATAGTGCGTGTAAAACAACCACAGTATTTTTGTTCAACTTTTAGCTTCTTAGTGTAACTTTGATAAAATTATTGCAATTCTTTTGAATAAAATGTTTTAAAAAGTAAATAAATAGGTATGAATTTTTCTTAGCAATATTATTTTGTGAATTTAGTGTTGAAATACTGAAAACATTCCTAGAAGTAGTATAAAAATATGTTTGACTCAATTACAATAGTTAAAAATTTTTACTGATTTTTTACGTTTTGGATCTGTGAGACCCAGCCCGTCTACTTATGTAACTTTTATTTGCCCGTTCACTCTAGGGTTAAAGTTTCAACAAAATACTTGAACTATGTTGAATATTACCATTGTTCTTGCCTCATCGTGTTGACCAATGATCAGGATCGCTAAGCTAAATAAACAATGAGCTTTAAGAAACACACCCATATAGTTTCAACAAAATACAAGTTACCATTGTTCCTGGCTCATATTGTTAACCAATAATTAGTATTACTAAGGTAAATAAACAATATTTTTTTAAATAATCCCTACTTATAATTTCAACAAATCCTTTAAGTATTACAATGAAAATATTGAAAACAAGACCAATACCACAAAAATAACAGCTAAATTAACTTATTTAAGGTTAAACCGTTTTGTAATATTTGATGACATGTCATCATCATCAAACGGTCTTGTTACGCAATTACAATCTATCAAACAAGAAATTACAAATTAGAACGACCCTTTTTGATTATGTTTGTGATATTGGGGTTGTTTCCAATATTTCCATTGTAATATATTGTACCAATGTGCTCTTGATATTGTATATCTTTGAATTAGGTTTAATTAATATTCTTCCTGCGTTATGTTGACCATAATCAGACTACATGAAGTAAACAATGTTCTTTTAAGTAATACTAACCAATAGTTCAAACAAAGTACTTGAATTATGTTAAGTATAATTATTGTTCTGCCTGATGTTGTTGACTCCTGATTAGTCTCACTAAGATAAATAAACAATGCTCTTTTAAATTACCCTCTGGCCTAGTTTCACTTGAATTTTGTTGTTAACGGCCAATGATCATCATTATTAAATAAAATAAACAATGTTATTTTAACTACCACTTGATCATTGTTTAATCGAAATAATTGAACAATATTCAACAGTTGAACTTGAACTATGTGGAATTATATTATTGTTCCTGCCTAATGTTGGTAGCCAAAGATCGGTATCATCAAATGAAGTAAATAATGTTGTTTTAAATAAAACTCACTAATAGTTTCACCTGTATTATGGTTGATTCTACCCAACATTATTAACCAATGATAACAACATTGATAAATCAAATAACAATGATTATTGTTTATTAAACTTATTTTTAATCATCTCTAAGTGGTATTGGGGTTGTTTCCAATATTTTCCTTGTAATATATTGTACCACTGTACTTAAAATTGTGTAAAATATTTTAATGTTAATTGAGGGCGTTTAAAGGATGTATAATGTCGTTGGAATGATGACCTCTGTGTAACAGCAGTCTGATAATGTTTTTTTAATTTTTTGTTTAAATCTCAATTGAAAAGAAAGATTTATAATGTTGTTAGCATGTAGTAATTACAGACACCTTTTTGATAAATTTGATATTCATTACAGTTGTCATTTTAGTGACATCCATATCTAAGATTTTTATGAATAACAAGTTTAAGAAAGGTGAATATAACACAATAAATACAGCTTAGACATCTCACTATAAGATACACACTTCTCTTTGATACTTCAAAGTATAATATGCTATTGTTAACTATAGCAACACTGTTTTCTTGTATTCACTTATCACTTACACTTCAATGTACATAAACAAGAATCTTACTTAGAATATTTGTGAGTTGACTTTCGAGAGCCATACAGTACTCTCATTTTTGAGTAGTGACAGACTGCTAATGCTGTTCCAATGCTTGATAATGTGAACACTGTAATATAGCTGTTGAAAGTCGATTCGCAAATATACCGAATAAGATTCTGGTTTACATACATTAAAGTGTAAGAGATAAGTGAATATTGTATTTGTATATTTTGGTAGAGATATATAATTGCTGTTATAATTAGTGGTATTTTTTAGTGAATTTACATTAATGTTCTATATTGAAACATATGGGTCTAACATTACTTTACACTTGCAAATATTATTTGTTTTAATTTTTTTTTTATTGGTAAACAAGTATACATCTAAAAAACAAAAATTAAATGGATACTTGTTTTGAAGTAGAATACATTTAAACTAAAAGCTATAATATTTATGTGTTTTATTTGTATAAATTTATATATGTGTATGTGAATGTGAGTGGTGTGAGAGAAAGAGGGGGATGGCATAAAATCAAGCATGCCAAGAAATTTTTAATGTGACTTATGCATTTTTATGTGATTTGTTATGTTTTTGTAGGAACTTTATGCATTCAGTGTTGTTTGTCTAAAATAAATGGTCTATCTCTATCTTTTTTTCTCTCTCTTTCTCTCCCCCATTCTGTTTTTTTTCTTTTCTATCTGTTTCTCTTATTCTTTCTTCTTTCTCTCTCTTTTCCGGCTGTTACATGTGGCTGTGTGATCAGGCTTACAGATCGGTGAGTGTTGTGAATTTTGCATAAACGTACATAATAAAACTTTATTTTACATTTTGCACTATGATGCCTGAAGAAATATTATATGTTTGAATATACTAAATTGAGCGTATGTTTGTAGATATTTAGAAAAATATATTGTGTAAATATGTATATGAGTGAGTTTGAAAAGGGCAAAAAAGCAGTTTCTAACTTTTTGGTTAAAAATTATGTATCCAGATGTTTTACTACATTCTGCATACATCTCTGCATACAAAAGTCTATAAAACATGATTTGTGCAGACTAAAAAGAGGCAATACTTAACACGTTGCTTTAATAATGTAAATTGAGTGCAATCATACATGTTTTAAGAACTGCCAACAATGCATAAAGTTTAAGTGATGTGTGTTGTAAAGAATTGTTTCCAGTTGAATTGAAAATATATTTTATAAGTATAATAATATAAATAAATATATAAAAAAGCACATTTAAATAATGGAAATCCTTTATTAACCCAAATAAGAAAGTAGACCATTTTTTTTTCAGTTGGAGTAAAAATTAGGAATTAAAATGTATATCAAGAGAAAAACTTCAAAATGTTTGTATTGTTTCAATAATATGTAAAGAATCTTTATGTTTTATCCAAGCCTTTCACACAAAATTTTATTTCCTTTAAAAAAAATGTATATTATATTGAGTTGAAACTCCTTTGTTTGCCTGATTAAAAAAAAAGTAGTGTGTATGTTTATTTAACAAAAGTGCATTCACTTTTTATACACAAATTATAAAACTTATATCACTTGCTTTCTGATGTGGCTTTTAATATTACTGTTGAAGTTTTTTGAGAAAAACAGTATAATTTTCTATAAAAGTTGAGATAGTTTTCCTTTATTATATATTTTTTATTTTTGTCTTTGTTTATAAGCTTTTACTCATATATGAAAAACAGTTTCAAAGTATAATTATCACAATTTTCCAAAAGGGTGTTATTCATATGTTTTACAAAATTTATGTGTGTCATTTTCCTTCATTTTCAATGATTAATATTACCAACCTCAAAAATGCTAAATAAGAATTTGGGAAATAATCGGAACGCTGTTTCCATGAAAACACTTCAAAATGAGGACTTAATTATATTGTATGATGTAACTCATATATAGATATCTGTTGATGCAGATAAAATTATTTGAAAATATTTGCATTTAAAGTAATAAAACATTTCTTATTCAAAATTTAAGTTTTAATAATATGCTGATTTTATGCTAAGTTTCAAATTAATTTACTTAACACTTCACAAATACACAGACACACACAAAAACACACACACACACACACACACACACAAACATACGCATAGATGAATATAAATAATATTTTCCTATTGTAAGAAAATTAATAATATAAGATCATACAAATACAGGAATAAATTTATTATTACAAACAAAATGTTCAAATCTTTTCGCCAGCTACAGTGCCGACATCAAGAACAATCATATTGTGTTCATTAGATTGTTCTTGATGGTATTGGCACTGTGGCTAGCGATTTGCTTTGCAAATTTTGTTTGTAATAGTAAAAATATTCCTGTTTTTGTATCACGTTGAATATATATTTCAAAAACAAATAAGTAAAATAATTTGTCATACACACAATTATAATGTATTATTTATCCTCTGTTTAAACATTTTAATTATTTGTTATAATATATGAGAATTTTACAAAAGTTTTTTTTTTAAGTAATTATTGAAATCAAATTACAATAATTTTGTGGTTACAAAAGCCATAATGAAAAATATGATGAGTATCTACTTATAAACTCTCATATAACAGTAAATGGAATATATAGATTTGTTTATATGAATAAAAATTTAGATTCAGATTATATACATACTCATATTCAACATTCACATTAGTACATTAACTTTTTTCTTCAGATGGTTAAATAATACTATATAAATAGTTACACACATAATAAACATTTATGTTTTACAAGTTTTTGTGTTTTATTTCTAAGCATATTTCAATAAACTAACTGTATGTTTAAGTAAATATGAGAAAACTAATTTTAAATAATGATTGAGTTGTATTTGGTTTTTAAAACTTTTTTGAAGTTTTCAGTATTTCCTAAGATCAAGCATAATTAAATAGTTTATTTGTTTTAATTGAATTTAATCATTCTCATTCAATTTTACTTCTATATCAACCAAAACAGTACTCTCAAAAGTAAACACTTTTTAAAGTGTTTTTGTCTTATTATAAATTCTTCTTCAGCTTAACGACAGTTATTAAGTTTTTTTAAAAAGTAAATGATATTTGTAGATTTGAATTTCTAAAATTTAATTATAAAATACATGTAAAATATGTCTTTATATACAGAGTGTGGCAGTGAATTGGGCAACTATGAAAATGCTGTAGATAGTTTTAAAAATGGAGCTTTATTTATTTCAAACAAACCAATCGATATTTACACATTATTAATTAACAAATACGGAAACTTTTAAAACATCTCCAAGATGTGATTCACATTATCACAAAGCCAAGATCTGTATTGCCTTTCATAATATCTAATGATTGATTACAGTAAGCGAGCTATGCTGCATGACTACTATTATTCAGATTTTGCTCTAACTATATATGGATAGTTTTTGAGATCATTTTGTAAAATCCTCTTCACATTGCTATCAGAGATTCATAGTGATATTGCATGCCATTGTTTCTAAAGGCTAGTATATTTTAACTGGTGTCTGCACCCTATCAATTTTTTTTCTGATATATAAACACTTAATAAACTTCCAGTATTCTTTATTTTAGAGCATAATTTTTCAAAATTAACGCCCATTTTTTATTTTATGGGCCTAATTTAATGAATAGCTAAAATGATTAACAAATTTTCACTCCAAGACCATTAACTATTATTATTTTTATAATATACTTAAACAGTGCAAACATTCTTTTTACACCTCTCTACAGCCTCTATTGTAAGTATACTGTAAGATAGACTCTGTAAGAAGGGTCTAGTCACGCTCTCTCACAGCCTCCAGCATACAGTTGCAGTGCTATGAAATTACCTGATTCACTGTCATGCCCTGAATTATCAAAATAATTACCCAAAGGGTTTTCAATGGTTATAAATAGTTACACAATCTGAAATTAACACTTTTTATAAAAGAGGAAAACTTTCTTTTTGCGTTAAGTATTTGTGCTGTAGCTCTACAAACTTGCTGTTTGATACAAAATCATTATAAATAAAATAAAATTGAATAATACTATATTTATTTACAACTTTGCAAAATATTTATACCCGAGATACTTAAATCAGTTTTATTTTTATTTTCCATTGGATAACAGGATAAAGTAAGTAATCATATTTTTATTATTAAGCATGTTGCTTTTTCTTTTGTAAGTTTTCATTAAAGTATAATTATTATGAAATTATTTTTTTCTAAGAACAACCTTATTTTAATTATTATGTTCAAGGTATATTATTGTTTCAAGACACTAATGCACATAATTGATATAGTTAACAACATTATAGTTTTGAAAGTACACAATATTTATTTCTTTTCATTTCACCAAAATTGATAGCAATCTTGATTTTTAGAATAATAGTTTGTGATTGTAATAAATACCTTGGTAGATATTTTATTATTGTGTAAGTAAATATGTTGAGATATAAGCTGATATTAAATAAAACTTTGTTGTTACATTAAAATATTGGCTTATTTAATAAATAATGTCTACGAATATAGAAATTTTACGTTATTTTTTTGAAGGAATTTTTTTCTTCCCAAACATGAAATACATTTGTATAAAATTAAATTAATAAAAGATTAAGTTCAATAAATTGTTTTAAAAATAAATGCATGTATTAATTTAGGAAATGTAAATAATAACGATGAAATCACATTTTAAAAACACTTCAGTGTTACATAGTACGTAATTAGTATATGTAATTATTTTACTATCTTAAAAGATGTTTTGAATGTCTTCTATTTAGTTTATAATTTTATACTGCTATGTTTTAAAATGTTTAAAATTAAATTTTCCCTCATATATTCCAATATCTTTGGATAAATGGTCAATGGTAACAGAAATGTATGTTTAGTAATCAAATTTGATGTGCGATGAAAATGTTTTGCTATCTTTTTAACACAACACATCTCACAGTAATGACAATTACATAGTACCAGAAACTACCAAAATTAATTTTATTAGTAGTTATAATTTAATACTAACATGTAACTATCACACAACTTGATGTAATAGTTTCACAACATTAAACAGTGCACTAAACTAGTGTTAAAAAATGTACCTGATGAGAATCATCAGTATGTCTGAAGTTTTAGTAAAGTAATTAAATTATAAAAACAGTAATAGGAAATAAGTTTCTTTTCCTTTAGTGTTTCCATTAACTTATTTAATTAACTCTTTGGTTAGCATTCACATACCAGTACGTGAGACCACTCTAAAACCAGCGGGAGCATTCCCATATATGTATGTTCTACCATTTCTCTCAGATTAGCATTGCCGTACATTTACGATTTGTTTTCATGTGTATTGTGCTGTATTCTAGGTTAAATATTTCCAACTATCTGGACAATTAATATTACACAGAGTACATAGTCACCATTCGTTTGTGTCCAAAGTCTTTGGGTTTTCCAACGAATTTACAGATCGTTTCTAAGTTTGTGTGGTATTTTACAATGAATAGGCGATTGAATAACGAAGAAATTTTGTTGTGTCCAAAGTCTATGGTTTTTCCCACGAGTTTACAGATCGTTTTGAAGTGTGTGCGGTATTTTACAATGAATATATATATTTCACAAAAAAAAAGATTACCAGATAATTTTTAACAAAGAAATTATCAGTAAGGTTTGGTTGATGTGAGAAAATAAGTAAATAGAAAAACATTAACAAATATTATTATAATTTTAAAAATTAGAGAAAAATAAAGGAAAAAAGAAAAACTGTAAAAATTTGTCAAAAATATGTTGCTCCCAGGGGCTATATTAAGGCAGGAACATATTGCTAATCAAAGGGTTAATTTAGATTTCTTCAGTATAAAATATATTGTGAATGGCTCTATAAATTAATTTGTTTATAAGTGGTATTCTATAGAGATTCTTTATAATTTGAATTTTTAGAATTTGGAAAATATAAAACACTGCATTGTATGATTACATTTTCTTAGGTGTTACTTTGGTATTCCCCTATAAAGTCTGAGTTCACAATTAATTGTGGTTTTGTCAGTAGTCTTCCTGTATTAATTTAGACAATTACATCAAACTTTAAAGTATTGTTAGTTAGTTTTTTAAAAAATATTTATATAGGCATGAAATGATAGTTTGTAGAGTGATATAAACCCTATATACAGTTATTTATTCTTTTGTGAAACTGTGAAATATGTGTTATTAAACACAATAAAAACCAAACAATCACAACAAAATCAATTTATTTATTATAAATCAGCATCAATTGTATTGTATATTCCAATTACCAAGTAACCATCTTGAAAATGGCTTGAACATAATGGTTACCTAATAACTGAAATGTATTTAAGGTGCTGATTTATAATGAATTTTGTTGTGGTTATTTGATTTTTACTGAATTTAACCCTTAACTAACACCATGTTAAAACATTACTTAACAAACACCATATGTCTGACAGACACCATTATGTATTTTGGAATTAGTAATCATTAAACACTTTTAAAAACATATTTTAATGACATAATCTTAATATATTAGTGCGTTTTACAAAGTGGTGCTTAAAATCGATTAAAAATAATTTAATATTACTAACAAAAAAATTTTCTTTACCGGAAAATTGTTTTTTCTTTAAAATATTTATTTTGTAATCTAAACATCGTAATTTGTGATAATGTAAAGCTATTTCAATGTCGTAGAGACCAGCATTTCATCAACGCACATCGTTGGACCAGGAGAATAAAGGAGTAGGGAGTTCTCAGAAAATTTATTAAATATTTTGGAAACTGCAGCTGTAGGGTCCTCATCTTTCCTTCCCTCACGATCAACAGGGTTGTCAAATCGTAATGCCAACAATAAAAATAAAAATCTATTTCTGGACATTGTACAACAAAATATGTCTCGACCTGTTCCATCAGTACAATAAAAACTGTCAATTGACTCGTTGCTAGATTTGAAAATAGCCGTATATATCAAAAGTCCGATGAAACCTTTCAACTCTATCATATACAAATCAGATGAGTAAGATTGAGGTTTTGAAAAATTACTCCTGATCGAAGTAATCTTTTTGTTTGTCCACATAATAATTTCATTCAAAATGTCATTAGAAAACAAAAGTCCCCACACGTCCTCAACAGTAGGGTTAGTTCCCAATTTTTTTGCAGGAGCTTTTAGACCTGGTAACTCCACAATTATATTATGCCTTCTTGTTCTAACATTTAGAGGCTGGTGCACTTTATTCCATTTAAATTGTGATCTGTTACGTATTTTTTTCCGTAGAAAAAACCATCTTCTAGAAGCAGGGGTTCAATACTAGAAGAATCTATCACACCTGGATGCTCGTTAGACGACTCTTGGCACACATCATCATTTTCTTCGCCCTCCTGTTCTGATTCGGAATCGTGTTCGCTATCATATTGATAATCTGGATCTCTATTGCTGTCGTATGGATCAGGTTCTTAAGGTCCTTCCAAAACATCATACACCAAATTCTCAAGATCGTTATTGAATCCATCACTATTCACAGTTACTAAGTTCATAACTGGTCTTTCATGTGATGGACCAGGTTTATCAGGGTTTTGATAATCCATATTTATTAAAAAAGAAACGTAAAAAAGCACACACTTACACTAAAAACACTGTATACAAAGTTTGGAATGAACGAATAATGTTACTTAACAGACACGATACGTCTGAGAGACGGGAGAATGGGACGCACTACACTAAAATGGCTTTGGAAAAGGCAAACGCAGACAAAAACAAACAGGACCTTCACTACACAAACTATACCACTCACCTGAAAGGTAGACGGGTTGGGGACGCACAAAAAATTCGTAGGCGGAAGATACACGGGTTTTTAAATTCGCGACCGTCTCTGAGACGTATGGTGTCAGTTAAGGGTTAATAACCTAAATACAATATAACTTCACTATTATAAATTATTTTCTAAATGTATTTTTTACTAGGGCACTCAATTTGATGATGTTTCCAGTATTGTCAAAGTTTTAGTTAAAGTGTGGTTCGAATAATATTCCTGCTGAAAGATTGACATAAAATTTATTGATAAATTGATTTATCGATGTTACAAAATTGATAAATATTGGAAAACGTTTAAATATAAGTGATTATGACTTATCATGTAACTGTCAGCTTAAAGGCACTAGTGCTCTTTGTACTAAATTGTGGTTAAAAGATGTTTCTTTGTTATTACTAATTCACTATAGTTGTTTTAACATGTTCATTGCCAAGCTGGAAATTGGAATTTTGTGTGGTGGAAAAATTTTTTTGTTTTATTTACTTATATAGTGCTCAAAATAAGTAAATATAATATTTACAAACTTTTATTATTATGTACTTAGGAATTATGGTTTCTAATATCCATCATGCAATATAGCGTGATTGGCCATACATAATGCCATTTTTGCCCATATGACCAAAATACGCATAACGCGTGATATATAATTCAGCCAAAAAGTGTACATAGTTTACAAATAAAAGCCATCTAAACGTATTAATTGTAATGACTCTAATTAGCTGACATTTATAATCAGGCAAAATTTGAAAAACTCACTCTAGATTGTAATTCACTTATACATTCAAAATTTACAAAATCATTTCAAAATATAAAACTATTTAGCATTGCAATCGTGCAATTCCAAAAAAACAGTCAAAACATAATAGTGGAACACCTGGACAGTTTTTACACTCAGTTGCGATGTTTATCCTCTTTTTATTTTTGTAGCAATTTCTGCAATCTTTTCTAGAAGTTGCATTTACTGTTTTGCCGGTGCTGAGACATTGCGGTTTGGCTTTTTCAATTTTAGTTAGCTTGTCTTGGACTAGGTCTCCTCGTGTCTTCTGTGTTGCTTGTGGGTCAGAATCTAGTAATAACTCTTCCACCTCTGTAATTTAAAAAATGTTTTTTTGGACAATCCGACATTTCACTGAGCCTTTTTGAGGGTCCTGGTTGGTCACTCATAATTAAAAAATCAAAATCAACACTCAAATAAATAAAAACCGAACTTCAAAATGCTAAATCAACAAATAACCAAACAAAATTATCAGGATGTTACCTTATCCGAAAGCTACCACTGTGTGCATTAGTTGATAGAACAAAACAAAATGGCTGGAGGCCATCACCACTACAAAAAGGTCAATCCCTTTCCTAGTGGCCAATATAAGTATTCGCACAATTTTGCTGTGGCCGCTATAATAATTCACTTAGAATTCGGATAGCGACGACCACGCGAAAACATGTGATTGACGGTCCGATAAGAATTGACGTCACGCAATATCACGTGATTGGCAATGAACGTGTTAAAATAGTGAATTTCTACTTAATTTGATCTAATTTATTATTTTATACTTTAAATTTGCCCTCAGTATATCACATTAGATATATGTACCAATTACACACTTTAGTTTATAATTGGTTTTACTCAATAGTTAAATAGGTTTTTACAAAAGCAAATCTAGAGCATAGTGTCATGTATTATAATTAACAATTTCAAATCCTTAGTTACAAATGTAAAAATACCTACAAAACGTTTATGTAAAAATGCTGTTAGCATTATCAGATGGCTGCCACTGAACAAGTTCAAAATCTTTAGGTTAAGGGTTTGTAATTATTACAGTAAATTAGGGCTAATTACATTCATTTTATCCAGCAGAAGATTTTAAAATGAGCAATAATATAACAGAATAATAAACTTTCATCTTCCAGCCAAATTTCAAACAGTCAAACTGAACTTTGGTCAACACCAAAGTTTTATGATATATAACAAATATCACACATTTGGAATCAACCCTGATAGAATCAATGAAGGTATTTTGAAAATAAAAAAATGCAACCATAAAATATTAACAATTTTCTTCATTTTTCTGTACTGAAAGCCAGACTACAAACAGTAGCTGATTCTTGGGGGACTTTAATGTCCCGTTATTCTGTTTTTCCCAAAATCATTGCAGTATTAAAATGGGCAAACAAAGGATAGAAAACTGTGAACCAAATTTTACTCAATGTCATTCTAGAAGGTCCTTGTTACTCATATAACTAGTGTCAGTCCAAGTCATTCTGAAGTTTCCCTACTCTTTATTATAGTAATTTGTTTACAGTATAAATGGGATAATAATAGTTTGAGTTAATAAACATAATAGTGGATTCCGTAATCTGTGTTGCATTGGTTTCTGTGATATGGCCTACATTGCAACTTACATTTTCTGTGTTTATGGTTTTTGATAGATTGGTTAAGGAATACTTTCTTTAATTTTATTTTACACAGTAATTTACCTCTGTAGGCCTATGAGCATTTATATCCTTGACAATGTAAAGACAAATCAAATACAAAAAGTCAATCTTCTCTAAATTTAGACTTTCCTCAAGCAGGGTATACTCAAATTTGTGTTTTAAGAACATCTGTAATTGAAGGGGCTTGATGACATTACATCGTCAAAATTCATTTTAAAAAATTGTATATAAAAAAAGCTTTTATCGTAGGATTCAAATTAATACAACCTCTAGACAAAATTAATTGTGGCAACATCAATTGTGGAAGTAGTATATCTGTAAATTTTGGTATCAGTGATACCAAAATATTACAACCATCTCCTCAAAAATACTTTCTTATCTCTTCATAAAATAGGGGGAAAATATATAAAACTCACAACTGAAGTTTAGCCACTTTAGAGGGTTTCAACTTCACAGTAGAAAGTAATGCCCAAATTGTTTTAACATTGTCTTTTATTTTGGCATTTGTTGAAAAATAATTGTAAGTAAAAACATGTCTATGTTTTACAAGCTAAGTTGAATGATAACTTTGAGTAGAAGTAATTGTGAGATAAAATATTCTTTTAATATAGGTTTTTTTTTTATTGTTTTGTATTGTCCTAGTCATTTTTTTTAATGTGAGTAAAATGACAATAATTAAATTTCTAATATATATCTAGTGCAGTTTTATATTTAATAAATAATTGTTTAAAAAAAGGAATGCTTTTGTTCTGCCTTTAATAAAACTAATTAACCAAATAATACTTTCATTTTCGCATATTGTTACTTTCATATTTACATACAAGTAAATACTTCTATTTTTACTGTTTTATAATATTAAGGGTACTAATAAAAGTCTTCAATTTTGTTGTACAATGGACAATGCTCATGACGTTTTACAGATCTTGTAAGTTGAAACTTTGCAGTCTCACACATGACTTTCATGAATATATATAATTAAAATAAATTTTGTAAAAAAACTTGGAGAGGAAATGTTGTTGACATCTAAAACTCTGATGATAATCGCTTGGTTGTAGCTGGTCTAAGTAAGGGTTTTAAAGATCACTTTGATTATAAGTTGTACAAGTCGTGACATAAAGTTTCAACTTATTAATAAAATAGATATCCGTTCTTGACAAATTTTAAACTATTACATTTTAATAATATTAAAAAAACTTGGATTTGTATTTAATTTGAGCTGTAGTTTTGTATGTTATTTACATATTTGGTAAAACTTTATTTTATCTAGCTCTTGCATGTTCACAGTTAGTGTAGTACTGTTCATTTGTTACTTAGAAATCTGTATTTAGTTATGTAACTGATGATGCATAAATTTTATTGCTTCACTTTAAGTACATTCACTCAAGAAATTTAAATGCTTGTTGGAATGAAAGTATATAGGCATTTGTCATAGCTATTTAGATTTAGAAGAATATGATGCTAAGGATATGCCTATTTATAGATCCGCAAAAAAACTATAAAATACTGTTAAATTTAAAATTGCTATTATATTTAAATAGTTTTTTCATATTGTAAATTACTACAGCAAAACTCCCTTATACTGAAATATATGGGGCAGACCTGATTTCAGATGCAAAACGTTTTGGATAAGACACGGCAAATATTTTTAGAGTTTAAGTTACTGAGGTGCATCCATGAGCTCGCTCATCTTGAGTTCACCTCACATTACTCAATGAGTAATCACAAAGATGACTTGTGTACATCTTAGTTGATTCATGAAGTTTTAAAAATATACCATACTTGAGTGGTACCATACGTGAGTACCATACTTGTATCCTCAGTACATATTATAATACAAAAATTAAATTTTTCTAGCTGGCTATCCTATGCTTGAAATCGAGAATCTAATGCTTGCTTTGAATGACAAATGTCATTCAGTTTGTCAAGTTGTTTATTTAAATGGATTTTTAGTTTATATCATCATATTAAAACACCTGAAAATACTCGAGCTTACTTTTCACAGTGTTAAGTAACAAAAAAGAGATGACCAGGCATATATGTATAATTGATTACAATAAACGAATGCTTAGTTTAGAGGTAGACCATGAAAATGTAGGTCTATCATCTTTTCATGTCATGAAACGGACAATTGAAGCTATTAGGACGACTTACTTCATAGGTATATTAATTTAGAATGCAATTGTTGCAACATTTTTTTACCAAGCATTTTATTGTTTTTTGTGTTTTGCTTTAGAAACATTACTGTACAAATTGTATGCCAGCAGGCCGGGAAAAAACATGTCGATACATTTTATTTCATTATTATTATAAGAGATTTTTGCATCGAAAATTGTTTTGCGTACTTCGATAAAAATGTTTTGATGTTTCATAAAAAATACTGTTTTTAAAATTTTTAAAATAGATCTATATCAACTTTTATAAAAAACATTTTTTATTTGTAGTTTTGAGTTAAACTAAAACCATTAATTACTGAACAAACTTTAAAACAAATAGTATTGTTTTAATTTTTTCATTCAAGTATGATTTTTCTCAAACGAATTTTTATTTAAAGCTTTGCATTATTCCTAAAATATTTGGATCTTGAAGTTCAGCTGTGTCTGAAATAAATGGTACAGCAATGGCTTTAAAATAGTAGAAGTGAATACTTTTTAAATATACTTTAATAAAAGTACATATTTTACAGCTGTTTATTAATACATGAGTATGAATGAATATTAAACATAAATTACAAAATGAGTTCTATGAATATATCAGGGCTTCTTAACCTCACTTTTGTCGAGGACGCCCTTAATTACTAGTGTTGTCATTGTGGACCCATAAAAATTACCCTTTACAATTTGTTATTAATTTAGAAGTAATGACCAGTTCAAAGATATTTATTTAAAATAAAGAGAAGATATTTTAGGGTGGAAACAGGCTTTCTAATTATTTTTATACATACTTTTTTATGTATTTTTTGGTGCTCTTGGTATATATGCTTTTTAAAATTGAAGATTCAAATATATTCCGCAGACCCCCAACACCACACTGGGGGTCCATGGACCACAGTTTGAGAAACGCTGACTTTTACAATGTTCTTAATTTTTATCACTGAACACACTTTTTTGTGCTTTAGCAGTGGTTAATATTCAAATTTAATTACAGTACAGATCTGCTTTGATTGAGCCAGAAACACTGTTAGTGTATAAATCTATAAATCAACTGTGGCATAATGTTTAATTTAAATGAATAAAACCTCAATACCACAAATAACTTTTTATTTATTTAATACCTTATTTCAATTCCATAGTAATCATCTATAGAGGTAATTTACAAAACAACTACTATAGAGGTAGCTGTTCTATAAATTACCTCTAAAGGTGATTACTATGGAATTGAAATATACATAAGGTATTATATAAGTGAAAAAGTTATTTTTGTGGTGTAGAGGTTTTATTCATTTAAATTATACTGTTGGTTTAGTTCTAATTGTGAAGGATTTGTGTAAGCAGGGTTTTAATGTAGTTACATTACTTCATATAATCAATTCATATATATTACATCATACTGTTTTATTAATTACCTTACAAGACAACCTCCATGAAGCAGAAAATAAGAGGTAATAAGCACTAAATCTAAAACACTCACATCTGCTACAGTAGAGTTACAATGATTCAAATATTATGTGAAGTAAAATTTTGGGGTAATTTAAATTTCAGGTTGTGTTACATTTTTTTATTCAGAATTATCAAAAATTATATTAACTTATTGGGTTATTCAGTGTAAATAGTTTTCAGTTATAATTTGTAAAATATATATATTATAGTCCAAAAATTTTTTTAATAACTCAGCAATATTTCAGAAAATTCCAATTGATAACATTAAATCTTATAAATCGTTTATTCTTTATAAGTGTTTACTAAGATGTATACGAAAAATTGATTAAATACAAAATTATTTAAACAATATATTCATTGATTTTTAATGGGAAATTTTATAGTTAATGGGTTTTTAACTTATTGAAAAAATCCAGTGAATTATTAAAAAATTAGGTTATTAAAAATTAGCGTATTCTTTGCAAATTGTTTCTAAATGTCTATGACATATTTATTTGGCTTGTGTATTGCTCTATTCATGCTTATAGTTGTATAACTGGTAGAATTAAACACTGGTAGCTGCACGCTGGCACAAATGCATGCAACTTAACACACACACAACACACACTCAAACACAAACAAACACACATACAGAGGAAGCTATTGCATTAAAGCACATAGTCTTATTGCTCCCAGTGATTTGATAGGAAAACATCTAACCTTTTACTGAAATGTTGAATTACTATCCTCAACTAATTGACAAAAAAAGTTGTATAAAATTATTGCTCTATGATGTTGAAAAGGATCTTGTCTCAAACGTGGTAATTAGGGTGTATACACTTCCTCAGTAAATGTCATATATTGGTAAGTCAGTTTGAAACATTGATTACAACTGTTACTAAACTTGTAAGAAAATAGTTGGCTGAAACTAACTTAACCTAAAAAGTGTTTTTGGCGATGATAACCACAGTTGGTTTTTCGCCAGGATAAATAATAAAAAATAAAATAATAATAAAAAGTGTTTTTATTTTGCAGACTTGTATTGATTCACTATTTCAAATTAACTACATTTTTTTGGAGTTATTGATTTGCTATTTGGTCAACTAAAATGGTTTGAATGTTTGTATATATATATATATATATATATATATATATATATATATATATATATATATATATATATATATATATATATGTATATATATATGTTTTTAACTTTGCAGCACTGTTTTCTTCTATTCACTCATCACTTTCACTATATGTACTTAAACAAGAATCTTACTTGGTATTTGTGCGAGTTAACTTTTAAAGATTGATAGTATCTCCATTATCGAGCATCACTGACCAGAGGCTGTAGTAGACTGCCTGGTGTGGAATTTCCATTGTCACGTCATGTACCGTTATTGTTCTATTTTTGGATTCACTGCACTGTGGGAGTCTTTTAAGTTTATCTTGGGGTTAATTTTGTCTATTAGTTTGAATAATTTATCGTTGTTTTATTTTATTTCTATTTGTTCGTTTATGATATTATTTTTATGTTTATAAATTTGTAGTTGTTCCCAGATTGTCATTTTGAGGCCTTAGCTACACACACCATCAAAAACAAACACACATTCCTCACATTAGAAAACATACACCTAATGAAAAAAGTACAAAAAGGCCTCAAAATGACAATCTCGGAACAACTACAAATTTATAAACATAAAAATAATATCATAAACAAACAAATACAAATAAAATTTACAAACGATAAATTATTCAACCTAATATACAAAATTAACCCCAAGACAAACTTAAAAGACTCCTACAGTTCAGTAAATCCGAAAATAGAACAATTACGGTACACCACGTGACAACGGAAATTCCACACCAGGCAGTCTACTACAACCCTCGGTCAGTGATGCTCGATAATGGAGATACTATCAATCTTTGAAAGCTATCTTGCATAAATACCAAGTAAGATTCTTGTTTATATATATTTTCAAGATTAAATAATATACACTAATTACAGGAATTAATTTATTGAATAATACACTCAAAGCTTTTCGTTGGTTGACATTACCAACATCCTCAGGAATTACTAAGAATGACAAAAGAACGAAAAAAAGAATGAGTTCTTTTGTCATTCTTAGTAATTCCTGAGGATGTTGGTAATGTCAACCGACGAAAAGCTTTGAGTGTATTAGTCAATAAATTAATTCCTGTAATTAGTGTATATTATTTAATCTTGAAAATAATTCTAACAGGAAAACCTATTTGATATTTTACATATATATATATATATATATATATATATATATATATATATATATATATATATATAGATTTTTTGGACTAGGTGACTGACAGACTTACCTTGGTAAGAGTCCACTCTGAAGTCTTTATCTACAGAGTGGACTCTTACCAAGGTAAGTCTGTCAGTCTCCTAGTCCAAAAAATTTAAATAATCTTTACCAACCAAAACTAACCTATAAATAAATAAATATATATATATATATATATATATATATATATATATATATATATATATATATATATATATATTAAAACAACATAGGTTATTCAAATACAAGAATATTTATTAATTTATATTCAAAGCTTTTCGTTGGCAAACAGTACCAACATCATCAGGAATGAAAATTGCAATAATGTAATTTTTATTCCTGATGATGTTGGTACTGTTTGCCAATGAAAAGCTTTGAATATAAATTAATAAATGTTCTTGTATTTGAATAACCTAAGTTGTTTTAAATTATTGAAAAAGAAAACGTATTTTATATATATATATATATATATATATATATATATATATATATATATATATATATATATATATATATGAATGACAAAAATTCCTTGTGGATTTGCTTGCCGTTAACAAAATAAATTTATAAAACCCTTTCTGAGATAAAATGTTTTCAAGTGCATCTTCATCAATATCACATGGATGATAATACACCTATGAGGAGCACCTATTATGGTATAAATTTCATTTAATTAAAAGCTTAGCAAGTCCTAATAATAAAATTATTATTAATGTTATGTTTATAACAATAAACATAAATACATGCTGAGAACCACATTATCATATTATTTTGTTTAAGAAATAATCTTTCACTAAATAGAATTCTATTATTTAACTAATAGAATAAACCCTGGCTTTTTTGGAGTTCCTAAAGAAATTATCATTAGATACGTATATAGCTGATTTAAATTATTCTTATTTGAGGTTACAACAGACCTTTTTTGTTAAATTAAATTTTGGAAAATTTTGTACTTCAACAATGATAATAGTAATTTAAACAACATATGAATGACATGGAGTGATAGAAACTAAACTAATATGAAAATGAAGTCAACAAATAATACAATAATTATAACAGAGAACAAATGTATCAAGAATAAAAACGTTTTATTTTTTCCAGCCACTAAATGTTATAAATTACCAAAAATAGAAATCATTTCAAAAAAAAAATTTTTATTATAAAAAAATAACACATTAATTTTTACATTGGTTACACAATAATAACATCCTTCCTATAATTTACAAAAGTAACAAGTCAATCTCTGAAATTTTTTTTTGATAAAATGATAGTTTTATTTTGCTACTAGATATATTTTATTTTCTACAACTCGGAAATAAAGGCTGTTTAGCAAAAGTAATATATGTAGTAAGCAGTACGTGTAGGTAATGAGTTTTATAACAGTTTAATATTATCATGACTTTATGCAGTAGTTAAGATAGTCTTCTCAGTTGGTAGTAGTTTAGTAGTAAAAATATTAAATACCCTTAATTTATTTTGAACTAAGCTATCTACTAGTGAAAACCTAATTATGTAATATGAAATTATATTATTTTGTAGTATAAAACTTTATTAAGCCCCTATAACATAAACATCTTGTAGTATTGATCAAATTTTAAATTCCTTTAATTTTGTTTCTTAATACTGTATTTCTTTCAACACGGCTAAGCAGATTCTATGTATTGTTATTGTTTAAAAAGAATGAAAATGCTTTTCTCACCATTATACTTGTTACAGACTAGTATTGTTATATTCTGCTATATGGTCATGTCATTTTTATGTGTCAGCCACATGTCGTATGTAGCCCAGTGAAGGGGAGGAACTGGTTGTTAGTAGTTCAGAAAGGAAAATATAATTGATGTTTTTATCCCAAAGTAATATAATCACAAGCTTGCGTATTACCATTGATATATTTCTTATCCTTTATATAGTTGCTCTGCAGTAGTTATTAAAAAGAAGTATTGGAAAGTTAGCAACTATACAATGAATTCTAATAAAACTTGAAACAAAAATTTTATAATCCTAGTGAAAAGATTGTAAAATCATACATTTGTTCTGATCTCACCTAAAACTTGTTACCAATAAAAAAATTTGCAACAATAAAATCTCAAGAAATGTTTCAAAAATTTGTTTTATAAAATTGTGTAGTCAAATACAAAAACTTTTAAACACACACACTGTGTCAGAAAAGTGATTATATATGATCAATACTCAGTTATAACCAATTAAACAAAATTACAACTTTTTATAAACAAAAACTGTATTTGAAAACTTTTTAAAAAAAATTGAAATATAATTTTAAAACAAAAAATGTTTTTCTAATGTTACTTTTTTAAAAAATATTCATAAAAACTCTATGGATTTTTTAAAAACTGAATTTTTGTAAGACTGAGATCCTGAAACACTTTCTTCTTTTTACATTTATAGCAGGTTTTTTATAGTTGGACACATCTTTTTCTAATCATACAGGTTACATGTTAAAATTACTTGATAGAAACCATTAAATTACTTTTTATTCCTCTGTGCTCAAGGGCGGCTCCAGGGGAGAGGCAGAAGGGGCAATCCCCCCCCTTAAGAATTTGGATACTATTTTTTTTATAGAAGTGTACTTTTTATACTCGGAACATTTAAATTGTTCCCAGTTTACTTATAAAAATGCATTTTTCATTAGATTTTTATTTTAAACCAATCTATATTGTTTTTACACTTATGTAATGTTAGGTGTAGAAATTCATCTGATAACATTGGTTCCACCCATCATAAACCCTAGCATGTTATAATCCCTCCCTAGTTTCGTACCAGCTTGGCTATACTAACAGTCTGTGTACTGCGACTCCGTGTCGTCCTTGTCACACAGATCCGTTGAAAAAATATTTTGTATTATGTACAAATTAATAATTTTGGTAACTATGTAAATTCAGGTAAAATGCATTATTTGATTTTAAAAAATGCCAAATTTCCTGTGATTTCTAAATAAAAGAGTAGCTTATAATTTCATTTTCAGGCCATTATTTTTGCAGTTTTTCCACCTGAAACCACCCCATGTTTTTCTGCAATTGTGCCCTCCCCCCTCAGTCTATCTTGGAGCGCCCTTGTCTGTGTTCCTTTGAGAAATATATGTATAGGCTTCTGAATCAAAACCTATGTCATGTTACTAACCTTTTAACGGTCAAAACAGACATACCCTTAGTCATTATGTCTGTCTTAGCTTATTAAAAGATTGGATAAATGCCATTTTAAATGTTGTTATAGGATAATAACTAATAATGATGTTCAATTTTTTGAATATTTCAAATATTTCATTTCATATACTCTTGGGAAGAATGTATAGGTGTGAATGTACTCAAAGTATTGCAATAAACCCTTATTTATGCGGATTATCATGGAAAGTACTTATATCCTAGGACATATTTCTAATTTAGGAATAAAAGTATTACCCAAGTGTAAACATGTCAAATGAGACATTCAAGAGTTTATCTGTTCTCACATACTATCCTGGTTAAATATAATGAGTTTTCATCGGGGTTTAATGACAATAAAGACACCAGTACTGAGTGTTTGTCTTTATAAAATATATTTTCAATCTTAGAAAATGCATGACTGGCTGAAGAACCTAATCTTTTCTAGCTAAAGTGCACAGTATCTAACTAAACGAATTATTGTTAAGTATTCTGGTTGTTAAAGTACTACATTGCCAGATGTTCAGTAGGTTACAACTTGCTTATAAAATGTGTATAACTACAAAGCGTTCTTAGAGTGTCAAGACTATTGATACTATCAAAACAGTTTAATACAATGGGCTTCCAATTTCACTGAGAAAAGATTTATGCTATTGCGTAATGTGTAAATTTACTATGTTTTTTAGGAGGATATATGCATTGCTAACGCAGTATATTAACTATGCCATATATAACCCGTACAAGAACAGATTATTTTTAAATTATGGAATTAAAAAAATAATTTGTAAACATATTCAAGATAATTTTAATAGTTTTATTTTATATTTGGATTCCTAACGTAATATAACCTCTTGTCAAAATACTTTCTAACAGCAAAATATTTGTCAGGTATTTTTAATTTTGTATTTTTACACACAAAAATCATTTTTTGTATAGATTATTGTATAGGAAGTAATTAACTTTAGTATAATCAAATAAGTTCAAATCTAATTATAGAAATGAAATAACTTTTATTTTGAAACTTCAAAAACATTAATTGTAAACAAAATACTGTATTCACAGAATACAATATCTCTTTTTAACTGTAACTGAAATATCTACTAAGGTTTAAAATTGTATTATTACCATCATGTATACTTTATTTTTAGTGTTTTGCTATAGATCGTAATATTATTTATTATTATTTTTTTTAATTTTAGGCTACTGACTATACATTATTTTAAAAATTGCACTATTTTGACTGTGTCATCATATTTATTAAAATTTAATGTTTTGCTATAGATAAAACCATTTGTTGTTATTTTTGTTTTATTTTGGGGTTCATGAACACAACATTTCTTTAGAAATTGTACTAATAAATTGTATTCAGTTCATCGCTAGGTTTCAGTTTTAGATTACCAAATTGTTTTTGTGAATAATAATTAAAGTAAGAAATTTAAGAAACAGCTAAGTGTACTTAAAATATCTTACAAGTAGTAAGATATGAGATGCCAGTTTCATTTGAGGTTTTATGCAGATTTCCTTCTTTTGAAAAGCTGTTGGAAGTTTGTATTTTATTAAATTGTTAGAAATGGAACGGCTAATCAAAACATTTTTATGGAAAGATGCAACATATAGCAGAAAGTATATGGAATGAAATAGGACACGCTGTAAGCTGGACAGGTATTTGACTCTTTTTTTTGTTTTTATTGTTAAAGTAGTGTTATATGGTTCTGAAATTAAAAATAAATAGCATAAAATAATATAAATTTAAGTCATTGAGTGAATTACTTTTATTACAAGAGAAATATTGTGTAAGAGAAATAGCTGAAAATATAAAGTATTATTAGTCAGATTTGATGTATGTTTGTCTTTAATGTTAAAAATAAGTTAGACCACCAGTACTTATTAAATATTTTAGTATTACTTTTTTTAATTTAATAAGTTTTATTTTAATTTACCTACTATTTCATGTTTTTACTAGGGTTTGCAGTGGTATATTTACTAAGAGAAGCAATGTTCATATGGGGAACGGGGGAGGGGGTGCGCTGTTGTTTAGTTCACTCAAATATCATAGTAAACAAATTAACAGAAATTAGCTTCGTTGGCCATTTGTCAATTCGCCCTCCCCTCCCATTTCTGTCTGTCCCCTCACCTTATACTATCTGCTTGTGAAGCCTACATACCCAGGGCTGGCTCTAGGGTTTTCGGTACTCTAAGTGAAAACAAATTTTTAGCGCTCATTAAAGTGCCTTCTGCTGAGTATAGAACTTCAGAAATGCGTTTTTGTTAGTAATTGTTATAACAAATAATTTTGTTTTATAATGTTTGTATACGACTGGGATATATAAGCAAACTGAATGTTAATATTACATGAAATTCATAGAAAAATAAATGAATGAAAAGTAACGATGGGTTTGCATTTAGCCTTTTTTTTTGACAACTTAAAACAAATCCTCAATTGTGCGCTGTAGGTGGGGCCGCTTTGGTTGCCTATATGTATGATTCGGCCCTATAGGCTTTCAGCTACAGACAAGAACCACAGTCAAAACCTAATGTGTTTAAAATACACAGGCCAATTTCTAGGAGCATTGGTGTCTGTCATTAGTAATTTTAATTATAAAATAGATATCATAATTAATCATAGCCTTCTACTGAAGCAGATGTTCACTAGCTTCATTCCACCACTCACCACGATCAACAGCCTAAGGACAATATTTTTTTCTTGGCTATAATAAATTGATGATAAATAAAACAATAATTCCATTACTATAACAGACTCACTAGTAGAAGGGGGCCATAATTTGCTAAATATTTTCTGAAATTATTTGCGATCAATCGGGAATAATGGTATGCTAATATTTCTGGCAGATAATGGCATGATCGGTTGAGTCTCAAAATTTTTATAGAATATGTTGCTTCCAAATGTGATTTTATGTGAGAAAAGTATCTTAAATAGGAGCAAAATTTTCTGAATCACTTTTATCATTAGGGTTACTTAAAAATTACTACTTCAGTTGCTCTTCCAATACATTGTCTTTCTTATGTGGCTAATTTAGTTGTTGAAGATTCCTTTAGTGTTAGAAAGAATTCTCAGGAATAAGGCTTTATCCTGTAACCCTGTACTGTATTAATATATGTGTTTAGTTTTCAACAAAATAATATAGAAAGAGGCTATCATTTTGACTCACAAGGTTGTCTTAAACTGGTCAGAGTGACAATCCCTGATTGTGGTAACCAATATTTCAAGTCAGACAAGACCTATTCCCCCAAATTTTCCCAACATAATTTCATTCTATTAGAGGTAATAAATTTTCTGAATCGCAACAGCCTAATGACACATTTGAATGGTATTTTATTATGTGTTGCAGCCATATTACTTATATTAATATATGTATAATGTTTTTACCTCTTGCTTTTGCTTTTCAGCCAGTAAACCAAAAGAAATATGAAAGAGATGTAACCTATTTTAATTTAAAATATACACTTAAATCCATTGAGTGTTGGGATTTAAAAACTAAAAATTTAATTTTTTATGCTAATTGCACTTTTATTTATGAAGATAATAATTATACCAAAATCGGGGAATCAAGAGAAATAAAAGGAACGAGAACAGAAATAGGAAAGACAAACTGAGAGTGGTATTGACTATGAACTACTCTTAATTTCTGCTTCATCAGAAACAGTTGAATTTACAATGGTTATTTGTCGAACCAAATTCTCATTCACAAACAAAACAAGTTAGAAAACAAAAACCTCAGTGGATCCAGTGAACTAATCATTATCTGAGTAGTGGCATCTTTGGATAAAATTAATTCAGGTTTTAGTAAAAAACAGAAACCTTATATTGTAATCAGAAGAAGTGGACAGGTTTTTCAAAACACTTGGACTCACCAGGGTAACCTTTTCTTTACCATCACATGAAGCAATGTTCTGTTTACAGTTACCGTTTAGTTTAAAAATTTTGTTACCATATCCAATAGGTAACTTAAGAAATCTTATAGCAGAGCTATAATCACATTTGTAAATTTGTATATTATTTATATTTATATAAAAAGTTTGTATTTTATTATTTAATATGTTTATTTTTATTTGTAGATTTTTTAAACATGTAAATAAAATTTACTTCAAAGCAATCAGTATTATTTTATAAAATTTATACATCCCGTATCTTGCTATTTCTTCAATGTATATGAGGCAATACTAACTTGAACAGGGTTGAGTAAGATTCTTGGTTATTCTTTTACTTTTTGATGAATTTTGAACTTGTGTGAGAACATTTGTAGCTATGATGCACCAGTAATTTATATTTGTGTTTATATCGGTGCATATACTGTTTCCTTTTTTCTAATAAAATACAAGTACAGTAAAATAATACACTCATTTTCATTTGAGTTGATGTTGAATTTGAAGCAAACATAAGTTTGTTGTCCTTTATAAACATTATATTGTAACAATTTATTAAAAACAATGTAACATAACTGTGCTATTATTTATTAATTTTAATAATAATAATAATTATAAGTTTATTTACTAGTTCAAAATTTGAGACAACAAATATTTATATGAATGTAATGAGTACAATGAATGTTGTTTTAGACTGATTACAGTCTAATATCTATTATCTCAAAGTATATATATTTTTTGTTGCAGTAGTAATTTAATGAGCAAAAAAAATAATGATATGAAACTGCTTCACTTAATGATAATGAAGATTTTATTAAATATTTCTAATGTTCATAAAAAATAGTTAAAAGACTTTGGATATTTAATTATTTGTCCTTAATAACTTTTTTGGGTCAATTAAAAATATACAAAACATTATATTAGATATGTGTATGTTGCGTGTATGTATGTGTGTATGAGTGTGAGTGATTGTATGTATATATGTATTACTAGAAATATCCACAATATTTTATTGTTTGTTAATTGATGAATGTTTATTCATCGTTGACTTATGTTAATTTAAATGTTTATAATTATTCAAACTCTATCTTAAGAATATTTGAGTAAATCTCATTTATTATAAGTTTTTATTTACTATGAGTGTGACTGTGTATGCCTGTGTCTCAAACATGACAAAAACACTTGAAAACAGATGATTTCTCAAAGATGTATGAGAAAAAACTTGATTAATATTAAGAAGCTGATAAGTAAATATTTGATTAACTAAGTGAAAACATTTAGTGGAGTAGCAGGTTAGCAGCATCAAAGAAACAACTGTTTCGAAACATGAGGCAAGTAAGCAATATTTTCCACTTAGTTACTCAAATAATTAATTGTGATTTATTCAGTGAATTAAAGATGATTACAACAAGCAACTTTAAAAAGTTTATGTGGATATATAGATGATTTAAAAAATTATTTTTGTATACTGTTGATAAGTTCCTTCAGGCATGGAAAAATATGATGATTAGTTATCATCCGGAGTACATCCATTTATTTTGTAGTGCATAAAATCACAACTCCAGCGTTTCACCAGAATCTCATCTAGCATTGATGAGATGACCACAATGGTTGAAGTGTGGATGAAGAATTCAGACAGCTTTTATAGTATATATATAGGGAGAGAGAGAGAGAGAGAGAGGGTTATGTTAATTATGTCAACAAAATCTATTGATGGCGCAATACCATACTGTGCGTAAATTCAAAGTATCATAACATTTGTAAAGTCTCCTTTGCTTCTCTATTTTGACAGCCTCAAGTATAACTCTAGTCCTTTAGTTTTCTACCTGAGCAATCGAACAACAGGGCGGGAAATCAGTTGTATGACCTGTCTTGCTGTAGTGCTTATACAGAGCGATGTTATCTGCTTGTTTTTATTGCTAAGTTGTGCTCTTCGTTCTTTGCTGAGATATATCTGTTTGGTTGGCAAATGTAGGATTTTATACAAACTCCTTAAGAAACGTTTTAAATGTCACGGTTTTACAGTGGTCCCTCTAATAAAAGGTAAAACAATACTACGATTTTTCATCTCCCTTCTGTCCAACCAAATGAAAGGAAATTTTGGTGGTGCAACGCTTTATCAATGACATAGTCCTTATTAGTCATTGCTTCTAAGCACCTCTCTTATGATAATAAGCTCATGGATCTTAAAATGAATGTTTATTAATTGTGGATGATATCTTTGTGATTTGGCAGCATTACGGTACAGAAGTTAATAAGTTCCTCACATGCCTCAACTCTTGCCACTCCAGGATGTTTTTAACTTTGAAAATATAGAGTTATGGCTACTTCCCAATTCTGGATATCTTGGTTGCTTGGCAATTCAGGAAAGGTCATATATATATATATATATATATATATATATATATATATATATATATATATATATATATATATATAAATATAAAATACGTTTTCTTGTTTAATAATTTAAAACAACATAGGTTATTCAAATACAAGAATATTTATTAATTTATATTCAAAGCTTTTCGTTGGTAAACAGTACCAACATCATCAGGAATGAAAATTACAATAATCAATTGTAATTTTCATTCCTGATGATGTTGGTACTGTTTACCAATGAAAAGCTTTGAATATAAATTAATAAATATTCTTGTATTTGAATAACCTATGTTGTTTAAAAAAAAATTTAAAAAAAAAAATATATATATATATATATATATATATATATATATATATATATATTTAACTTTTCAACACTGTTTTCTTGTATTCACTTATCACTTACACTATAATGTACACTTATGAAGATTTTGGAAAGTTAATCTGCGAAAGTTAACTCGCATATATACCAAGTAAGATTCTTGTTTAAATGCATTATAGTGTAAGTGATATATATATATATATATATATATATATATATATAT